>JAUJYS010004590.1:0-11800 GCA_033995665.1 Melogona broelemanni | reverse complement strand
TTTCGGCTTTACTTTCGGCTTGACTTTCGGCTTGACTTTCGGCTTGACTTTCGGCTTGACTTTCGGCTTGACTTTCGTGGTGCGCATTAATGTCTGTTCGATGGTCATATCTGTATGGTAATCGAATGTTTTTTTAATCTATTTTTAATCTTTAGGGAGTTTTAAATTCTTTAATTTCTTATTTTTCATGAATAACTTAATATTACATAGCCACATTACCAAGAAATTGCAAAAATTTGTGTGCAAATGCCGCTTTTCTGTGATTTTCAAAAATTGGCACTACTGTTCGGCTGTGTTACTCAAAATGTGTTAGTCTGACAAAAAAAATGTAAACACCGATTTTGTAGCAAATAGTACCCTCTACAACTTTTGTATTTACACTTTTTCTCTAGAACTGAAAGCAACGTCTTGATTTGCGAAAAACCGGTTTTTGGGCGCCATCTTGCAAGATGGCGGCGCTTTCCGAAAGTCACCCAAGGTCGCAAACTTACAGAAATACTTAGAATCACCCAATATACAATCCTGGAAAATTGAAAATCTCCGTGACCATTTGTATAGGCTCACCATTTCTTAATGTCTCTAATGACTGGACTATTTGTTGAAGCTCGTTTGCTCTTTTACTCGTTTATTCTTGATGACATTTTTATTTTAACTTTTAATTAAGATTATCGGTGCAATATCGAAAAAAAAAATGTTTGCCAAAGCTGCTCAATCTAGAAACTTGCCTTCGTTCAAAACGAAATTGTTATTTCATTTTTTGGAATAATTAAGGTGAACTGGAGTGCAATTCAAATATTTTCAAAGCAATTTCTAATTAAGCTTATCGGTGCATTATTTAAAATAAATATTAAACCATCACCTCGTTCTGAGGAAATTATTTTTTTATACGCAAATCTTATCTCCTATCCCGATAGCAACATCATGTGGCATTAGAAAAAAATAAAAAACGATGAAGCCCTTTTACCATATTTGTCGATAGAGAAATTTATTAAAGAGGTGCTAGTGTTTAACCCTTCAAATGGGCTTCCCGAGGTGTAGCATATTCAGAGCGCCCCACTCGCTAGTGTGCGACCGCTGCCCGTGCGCGACACAGCATGGGAAATAACGCACTCCATGCCGCCGGAGTAAGCTCGATTTTCCGCATAGAAGATTTACCAAAAGAATGACAAGTTACCCGCGACGCGAGTACGGTGAATTGGTCGCCAATGCCGCGATAGAGATAACATTCTACCGCATCGGCTAAACCAGAATCGCGGAGACAGATACGTTATATCAATCTCCCGATTAGAGAGTTCAGGGTGAGCCATTTTGGGCGTTATCTCTGAAGGAACTACCGAAAGAGTTGCGTTACCGAAAGTGTAGTCGCAGAGTGGCAGTGGATTTACGCGGCCAACATATGCGGCCCCGAAACAAACGACGTTGACCACAGAGGCACGTCTGCACGTAACGAGGCATAAAAACCTACTCAATATGGAAGCTAAATCTTTATGCCGAGTCGCGCTCGTTCCACCGAGAATATATGTCGAAGCACTCTGCGTCCACTTTCGACAGTGCCACCGTGTGTCCAGTCGCCAACACCGCGACAATGCTGCCAGACGCAACACCCAGTGTGCCTATTCCCATATACTACGCGCTTGGGTCGACCGTTACACCAAAGACTCCCGAGCCTATCTCCATCCACGTTACCATATAGCGAGAGGCTGCAGCTGCTCACAGCAGAAATAAGGAGAGAAAAGAAAAATTGCAGCTAATACCCAGGCCGATCGATTGCTTTATTACGGCACTTATGGGAGGAGGAAAAACTGCGTTGTTCGTTTCGAAATCAAGAAACCATACGCTGATCAATGACGAAAGACTAACAAATATATCGGAATAGCCTAATTCCTCGTTTCCCAAAGTGTGCTCTGCGGAGCCTTTAGGGCTCCGCGGCCATTTCCCAGGGGCTCCGCGGCCACTCCTGGAAAATAAAAAAATCGTAAAACGCCATACATAACCTTTGTAAATCGCCATGAACTTGTATTGCATGGGGCTCCGCCATTAAAATTTGTGGCTTTTAGGGGCTCCGCCATTAAAATTTGTTCTAAAAAGGGTTCCACAAGCTAAAAAGTTTGAAATACATTGACCTAATTAAATATAACCAAAGGGGTATGAAAGACAATGGGGCAGTGTGACTGTATTCCATTGTACTGTGTATTCAATTTTGGAATGAATTATCTAAACTGATAAAAAATACCATTATTTTTTAATTAGACCATATCTTTAAATTAACATTATCTGGCAGATATTTTACTGATAAAATATGAGAAATTATTTTTAAATACGTATAAACACGTACATGCATGTATTGAATATATATTAAGAAATTGAAAAAAAATGGAATGCCAATTCAGATTCTATAATCAAGAAATGTTTCCGCATATTTGAATAATTATTTCCAAGTCGCGTCATTCATTCATGAACCAAGTATCGGAGAACCATTTGAGATAACATTAAAAAGAAGGTCTCTCAATCAAAGCCCACGAAACATATTCCAAAGGTTTAGGAATTTTCAAGTTACTTATGGGAGGATTCATGATTCAAGTATCGGATAATAATTTAAGATATCATTAAAAAGGAGGTCTTTCAGACGATGGCCGCGAAACATATTCCAAAAAGTTTGAGCATTTCAAAAATGACGAAAAAAAAATTGAAAAATGTTCCAAAAATAGTTTTGAGTCTATTAATATGTCGTAAGTCGCTGCCAGCCATTTAAACTATCTTTAAGAAAAGAGAAGAAGAAAAAATGGGTGAAACGACTCTATCGACGATCGATTCTAAGAAAACAGTTTTAAACTCTCGGCGGGAGGTCCCCCCGTTCAGAAATTCGCGTCACGTAGAGAAATCATCAAGTCTCGGGCTCACGACAGGGACCCCGGAAACTGAATCCTCCCCATCCAAGAACGCCCTATCTATATCCTATCTAGAGCGCGATCGTGGTACGGAGACGGCGGAATCGCGGGTGCATTCGACGCGTCGGGGAAGCGTTGGGGGTGCCGGCGACGACCGCGTCCCTGTCGTAGAGCCCGACACACGTCATAGATCAGCCTACTTTTATAATATATGGCCGGACGCGACAAGAAAGGGGATCTGCATTCCGCGCAAAACTGAGAACCCGACACTTTCATATAAGGTTCAGGAGGGCCGGTCACAGTTAAGTCATTCGCAAAATCCCAACAATTATTCTCACACAAAAAATAGTTTTCTTTGGCATGGGGCTTACTAGTCTTTTCGCCTATAAATCACCGGGTCAAACGAGCGAACCCAATAAGGGCTCGAACCCACAACCCTGGCCACCACAATTCTTTTAAACTAAAGACATCGTCCACCAGTTTTGCTCTAACGCGATCTATTAGCGTTTATGAACATGATCATTTATAAATGTTAGCAATTTTGTTTTGGAATTATCTACTGTTTAGGCTCATGCTTGCGTCTTTTTCTGTCTATACAATGGGACAGATATAGTTTGACATTTTCGATAGTCTGATTGCGACCGTTTACGTCTTTATATATTTCTTTCGATGATGATCTATGATCGTCTATGAACGTTTATGACAATCTAAGAGCAACTTTAAGTGTTCCTCCATTGCCATTACGCACGTACATCATATAAACAACACACCTACCCCTACCTAATATAAAAATTCTAACGACTCTGGAATTGGCCTGTCACAAGAAAAAAATAATAAGCAGCGACATCTAGGGGATACCTTTGAATTCACCAAAAGCTCATACATTGTAGACTGTATTTTTAGAATTTGAATATTTTGCGCTCCTTCCTGCGTATAAATGACAACAGTGATGAAAAAGGTGGCGCCACAAGCCCTCGTCGCCACAGTTGTCATACGAGGCGTCTGACGCCATGGTCTAAGCGCCGTTCTAATCCGTACGGCAAGAGAGAGATCTGGCGAGGGAAGGCGAACACATTGCACGAGCGATACGACTGAAACCACTGAGTGGTATGGCGTGTGTGCGCGCGCCTGCACTAAAATCCGTGCCAATTTTATTTCAGCTGATTTATAGCAAACCGCATCTCTGGCGCCCCCCGCTCGCGTTGCCCTATCTGCGATTAATGGACCCAATTCGTGGAACGGATGGCACAGCCAGCAACACTGTAGCAGCGCCGACTGCATGTTGCCAGCTTCGTTCGAAGAACGAGTTTGAGCTTTTTTCGACCGACTGAGACTGCGTTATGAGTGAAAAAAAATCCATTCAACATTTGCTGCCTCTTCCAGTATTGTTGTATAAGAGGAGTTACATCGATGGACATTTTTTTTTACTCATTTCCAGGAGAATATGATAAATATTAAACTCAATTGATGTGTTGAAATACTACAATATCGTACAAATGGAGATCTGCATTCATATAGAGTAGAAGCTTGAAGCCATAAGAAGTGAATACATACATGTAATTCATTTATTCGATCTTGTCGAAACTTATTAAATTGTTCAAAGACTGTATTAATATTCGTGTTATACAGTATACAGTATACTAATGTGTATTTTTTTATTATAACCCATCACTTAATATTCAGTCTGGTTTTGGTCTAACTCATTCTTAAGGCACAAATTTATCAACGGAAGCAACGTATACATGACGACCACTCAATAATAAAATGACATTTTCCACGTCTTCCCCCATTCCCCAAATCATGACAAAGAAAAAGACGAGTTTCTTGGGGAGGAAGACCGAAAAAAGAGTTTCCCTTTTTTTTCTCTCTTTTTCTTTCTCCTTTGGTCGATTGCGCCTGTCTCTCAAGACCCTTCAATTTCGAGACCCAAACTGCAACAGAGGATTTATGCGATACAAAAACATATTGGGATTATGGGTATAAACGCAGATATGAGCTCACATCTGATGTGCGGCGGAGGAAGAGGAAGAAAGTGAGAGAAAGAGAAAGAGAGGGAGAGAGAGAGGGGGAAAGAAAAAAAAAATAAAACTGCCCATATGACCCTAGACTTCACATAAAGCTTAGCTGTAAAACAACTGCCGAATCGACGTCGGCGTTTTCCGAATATTGCCAATCGATACGAGTACTGCGATCCACGTTGAACTGATATCTATAAAGCCTCGATCTAATGTACGAATATATACGGGGTGGGTGATACAGTGTATATACGGACACACTCTCTACGGTTTGTGAAGCGCCACCACGCGGAACAAATAGGAAACTATGAAATTTACGCCTGCAAGAGATAAATAACGAATAAACGGAAAGTTAATGAGCACAAACACTTTCCGATTGTATCAAAAACAAACATTGGAATACGGTAGAATCAGACACATTTGCCGTTACATTTCGACAAAAAATTAACTTTCATTTATTTCGTGGGGCACATTTTTCATTTTATTCGTGGGGCACATTTTTTATTTCTTCAAGAAAACTAGAGCTAAGTACTTTTATTTATTGAATACAATTTATTGATACAAGAAAGTGAGACAAAATAATTTGAAAACAATAACTAGAAAAGTCAGGGAATTTGATTTTCATAAAAGTCCTTTTTTGTCATCTCTATTTTTATTTACAGCACTTGCGCATCACAATGGTAGAAAAGCACCTTGCGCATCACAAGGTTGTTAGTTCACATAAATGGGCTAAATTTAGAATGCATAGATATAAAAGAGGAAAAATATTACGTCATCATTTTTTTGTGCTCGACTGTACGTACACCAGGTACGCCGCAAGTGCTGCCCCCTACCTTCACCCGCTCGCAGGCAATACGTCACTACGCCTATAACCGGAGATAAAATTGAGTGACGAGCTGTAGTCGATGATGCATGTACTGGCGCTAGAGAACGGGAAAAACTGCATCTGCAAAAATACATAAACACCCATACACACCCAACTGTATTCGGGCGGAGAAGAAACACGAGCTGATTTCTGACGTCTAGGGGGTGGCGGCGGTACGCGGCATGGGGGGGAGGGAGGTAAAAATATTCGTTCGGCATCAAAAATGCAAGCTGCCTGCACGCATCGCCAGCGCCACATACAATTCCCCAAAGTAAACACAATCCATCTCGATGGCGATGAAATTCCCCGGCAAAAGCTAGTTGATGGGCGGCCGAATAGAGACGCGAGCGCCGTCGCCGCCATTACCCAACGACGGGTCGACACCAGCGCCACTTACGGGACTCATGAATAACCAATTTCCGTTTTAGTTCGACGATCTTCGCCCAATTTTGGCCGGCGACCCTCCGCCGCACGGCCATTTCTCAGCGATCACGCGAAAATCGCAGTGAAACTCAACGGACTCATGGAATCTGAGAATATGTTTGGAACATTCTGTCAGTACGGTCGCGTGCATAAAGCGATTCAGATGTCAAAAAAGCCAGACATTACCACTAACCAATAGCTACATAAAGTTACTCAGGTCGAGGATAACATGATATTGCCGGTGAAAGATAGACGTTACGTGCTCCGACAAATGGATAACCTTGACCAGTCGAAGATTAACGCAGTAGACCAAAACGTGGTCTTGTTAATTCTCACACTGGGAGTTTCGAAATAATTAAGGCAGTAAATGTAAGAATAAAAGCAACGAGATGCGTTGTTGGCGATAGTTCAATTTTTTACTATGCATTGTTGTTCTATTCCAGTCGAGTCGATACTAACTCCTGGTGACGTCATAAAAAAATGCTCGCCTATTGGTTCGATTCAATGACGCATTTCGAATTTCCCAAAGTGATTTCTTGTCAGAAGCAGAGGCTATCAAAAATATATCATTTTAGTTGCCGTCCCCTTCTTCTCCCTCCAGGTAAAAATCTACAAGTACCAATACTTCACGATTATCATCGACTAAAATACGATTTCAATATAATAAAATTGGATTTTTATTTCTCCAAAATAGTTATAGAGATAATTTTAAATTAAAAAATTATAGAGAATTTTTTTCTCTTTTCCAACTCGTCCTTGGACCATCGATTCTCCAAAATAGTGCAAAGCAATTATTTTTAATACACCAATAATTAATGCATCTGCAATTACTTGATTTTAATTTGGCGTAATTTGTCATTAGACAATAAACGAACAAGAAGACAAATTGCTTAATCATACAAGGATTGGTAAATACGTAGCACAACTCGGACATTATGTGATCTCTATCAAGTGATCTATAAAATTAGCTTTCAAAAAAGTAGGTCAAATGAACCGCGAACAAACAAATTTGCAATTAGGCGCTCGCATTAAATTTTTTCAAACGCCGTATTTATTTGTTCGTGTTATCGCCGGTCTTTGAATTATCTCTGCGGGGACCACTGTAGCGCTCCCTAGCGGCGTGTCAGGCTCCATACGAAGTGCCATCTTCGCCCACCAATTAGCGCGACGGCGGGCGACGATTTTTTTCTTCGCTCCTACTGTGTACACTGTGTCGCCTTCGCCTCTTATTGCTCTATATACAGACCTACATACTTTTGCGCACATTGTGAAACGGATTATATTCAAACGGTTATATCACAGCCCGGATAAGTAGGGCGGAATCCATTATTGATTTATTATTATTATTATTATTTCTTCTAGTCATTCTATACAGCTCCTATTGCTTAGGCCATGTCCGAGAGACACATTTTCGCCAGTAAAAAGTGAGAATTAGTGCCGGGAATCGAACCCCGAACCGCTGAACAGCAGCCGATTGCAATCTAGAATGGGCTAGGACAAGCCGAAGAGTTTGCCAATATCAGGTAACTGTTGTAATTAGCTGTTGTAATTATACAAATATAAATAATTGAAATAAATAAATAACCTAGGATAAATGTAGAAAATGTTTTGAATTTTTTCTCTTTATTAAGTTATTTTTTTAATTTTTACATAAGAAACAAACTCGTAAACTGAACTAACTGAATAGAAATGAACATATTTTTGAATAACCACTCGTAATATTTATCAAGGATATTATGAAAAGAAAATTAAATCCATTTACCAGTACCAGTATCAGTATCACACACTAGTTATTACCAAAAATGCATGTTGTCAAAATTATTAATTTTCGTCGTTTTTCTTATACAACACACTGACAATTGTCGCGTTATATTGACGATTGGAATCGGAAAATCTACACTGAATCTGCTAACATAAACCAACCCTGAATTTATTTATTTATTTTTAGAGAAAGGCTACTGAAAGTGGATTTTTTACGACATAAACATCCGGGTGACACGATCCACGTACCGAACTAGCACGAGCTCCGAGTTAACAATCGATTTGTAGCTCTTTCTCTCACTCGCTCACTCACCTCCTCATCCCCCTGCACCACGAGTGAGGCACAATTTGGCACGAGCGCGCGCCGCAGTGTCTCCCCATTAAAGTGCGCTTGGCGTTTCGATTAATTAATACGCACGACGCTGCGACGAACGAATATTGCCGACGCACCCTAGCTTCGAGCGAAAGCGACCCACATGGGTACATGTATACACATTCAAAATTTCACGTGATAGCGGCGTGTAGCATTATCCATCTGCCGCGCGAACGCTCTACACGACACACGCCGAACGCCAGATGGCGCTGGCAACGTCTATTGAGCACCAGTTCGGCGACCGAGATACGTGGCTTTGGCAATGTAGATAGAGACTCAAAAAGCATCCACCCACTTTCATTGCACATGGTTATGAATTTCGATCATGAAATAACAAAACCATCACCGCGGATATGTGGGATGGCGGGCTTTTAGCGGTGGGCGATAGGCTGTTCACCAATTATGGGGGTTTTAATGGCCCATCGTTAATTAGCAATTGGTTAAAATAAAATCTAAATGATGCCCCTATTTTAGCTGAATTTAGAACTCCTTCGAGATTAGCCATTCCCAGTTATATTTATTACCCAATTATCGGACAAATAATAACTGAGTTACTCTGTTATGGCGAAGAGCTAAGAGCTATAAAGGCCAGATAATATAGGGATACACATTATTTGTTTCGCAGCTTCTTTAACAAAGGAACCGAAACCGTTACATTATCTCAGTCCAGCATTCCACCCAGCTTTTGGAACATCACCTTCCGCTGTGCGACGAGGAGCTAAGATTATGCGAAGCAGGAAAAACATCGAACGGGGGAGCTTTTTAACTCCGCTCGCTAATGAAGGTACCATGCGGGAAAAACATCGAATGGGATGAGCTTTTCAACTCCACTCGCTATAGAAAATGCCAGGCAGGAAAAACATCATATGGGGGGAGCTTTTGAACTCCGTTCACTAAAGAATGCGCCATGCAGGAAAAAAACATCGTTTGGGCGGAGACGTTTGGAAGCGGGATGGCTAAGTGTCGACGTTGATAGATTGGTCTATATTTTTTCGCTTTAGAGTTGAAACTCGGCAAAGAAAAAATACCCTGAACACCAAAGGCGTACTTATTATTTTTCTTATTTGCCGACGTGGTTGTACGTAAGAATAAATGCGCAAGTCCAATCAGCAATTATTTACAATCCATTAGTAAAACAAAACTTCTACATTAATATAATTGTAGGCGCCGCGTTATCCATTCGAACACGGACGTACGCGATACGTGCCGGGGCCTGTCAAAATTTGAGACGATTTTGATAAGGCACGACATGGCACAAGGCACGACTCGAAATTTTATCAAGAACTTGGAACTAGCTTACTGTTTTCGGAGAAGAAAAAAAAAAGAATATCCCACTAGACAATAAAAAAATGATTATATCGTTATTTCCGAACAGAACACGGCACAAACGATGCTCATAAAAAGCAAACAAATCTCATTCTGTGTTTTTTCTTTGATCAGTGGTCGCGATAGTCGAAACCAGAGACGGGCTTGGGTCGCGTTTAGTATTCTAGACCAGTGGTGGGCTTACTTTTTGAAAAATAAAGTATATACGCGACCCAGAGAAAACCTAAACTCAACACAATGCAACAGATAACAATTCCCCGAATACATCATATTTATAAATAAATTTCAATTGTATGGTAACCGTAAATGAATTACGCAATAAACTTATTTTTCAAAAACACGTGCAAAAATGATGTTTTACATTTAGTTAACAATACCAGAAAAACATTTAAAACTCACAAATCTGAATTATTCAAATAATGGTTTTGTTTTACTATGGACATTATGCTAAAAAAATAATTTGAAATGCAATCTTACGCAATTTAAAAACAGTCGCATATTTAATAGTTATTTAAATAACTATCTTATTTATATTTATAAATAACTATGCTAATACTCGTATACGGTACAGTTAACACAGTTTGTTTTTTTCAAATTTGAAAACAGAGAGGCAATACTAAATTTTTGTTAAATTTGAAATCTAATTTAGACGCGATTTCAAATCCGAAAGTCCGTAAATAACTTTTGCGAGTCCCGGAAAAAAATATCACTCCGGTCAGAGCACCACGAAGAGGTGGGCGCGCCAACATTTGACCACCACCATGATAGGCAATATCTCTCCGCCTGCCAATGGACACAATGCGCCGCGCACAATTGACGGCTCGCGCCCCGCCAAGTCCACGTCTAAATTCACTCTCTCTCCCTCCCTCGCTCTCGCTAGTCGGACCGATGGCGTGCGGAGATGGCGGAAATCCAATCCACCGCGAGAACACTTCGCCGAGCATACGGGCAAACGCACCGCAACAAAATTAATGATAGAGCGACGGATAAAAAATGGCTTAGGCGAGACAATGTTAAATGGGTTCCCTCCGATGTGCATGTGTGTATACGAGAGAACCGGGTAGGAGAAGGGAAATACGTGTATATATTCGGCGGATGGGTAGGCCACCATCACCCTACCACCCCCCCGCTTAGGTACATTATAAACTACTGAGACCCGCCCTTTAATCGAATTTAAACTTTGGGATTTATATTCAACGTTTCTTTTGTTGAAACTATCAATAAGATATACAGCTCTACCACAAAATGGTTTTTTTTCCTGTTAAAAGCGCAATGTTTTTCTAATTAAATTCAAGTCTACACTATCGTTCGCACAAAATTATCTCATCAAGTGAATACAATTATGTTTTTGCCCTTTTCGCGCTTCTTCTGAATCACTAGATAGCGCCATCTTAGCCCCACTGTTACGAAAGCAATGCCCATGTTCATCGTTAAACTCCATCAGAAGCCAGCCCATATGCCACCAGTGGGCGCAAGTGGCAAATATTTCACAGTGAACAACTATGGAATATGCATTGAAATTATAAACACGATTCTAATTTATTGCTGATGACATTTTTACCCACCCTACCGTTTTGTTACGATGACACCGTTCATATAGCATAAATTTTCTATGTTATACGATTAACGATGATTTAGTAATTTGTTTTGTCGTTATCTACTGCTTAGGCTCATGCTTGCAGTCAATTATGCCTTTGGGCAAATATATTTGATATTTTCGATTGTAGAGGGGCATACCTGCAATCGTTTGGTCATCATGTATTTCTTTCTGTTTTTGACACTGTTCACAGAGGGAACGTACGATTCAGGTTCGAGATTGGTTTTTCAACATTTAACTCTAATTTCAAACACGGGTTTAACATCGGTATTTTGAGCGCAATCTGAGAATCACTTTGATGATCGGAGGACTACCCGAATATATATAATCTATAGTTTTTTGGACAATCTCTCGTCAAAGTACTTAGTACGATCCGTCTAGCTCAGTGGATATGGCAGCAGACTGGTAAGCGGGTCGTCCAGGGTTCGATTGCCGGCGCAGGATCTCGTTTATTCGATCATGGGATACTGGTAAGAAATGTGCCCATCACATATTGCCTAAGCAACACAAAGGGTACACAATCTCCTGCAGTGATATTCACTCAATAAGGGG
>JAUJYS010004589.1:0-11761 GCA_033995665.1 Melogona broelemanni | reverse complement strand
TCGTTCATCTTCTAATCGTTTCGGGTCAACGAACTCTGTTTTATATTTTATTCTGAATGGATGAACACTTAAGACGATCTTATCTGTTTATGTTTAGGCAATTTCATTATTGATCATCACAATTCCCAGTTAATTAAATAACTTCTTTGTCGTATTTCAATATGCTGACTATTATTATTCAGTACTCACTGATGCAATTATTTTCGATATCAACATTTGGACGTTCAATTTCATCACTGATTGAATTATTTAGAGGGTTTTGCCAAAACCCTGTTCGTCTCTTTCCCGGCGCTGCACCGGACCCAGTCTCTCTCGTTTTGTTTTGTAGACGTCCTACCCACTATTAATTACTGATTTAATTTTAGGATTAACAAATCTCGTACAATTTACCCAGAATTGATCGCATTTCTTTGCAGATTCTCTTCTGACTGTCAGCAGCTCTTGACAGTCTTGACAACACCTGAATGTCGTCCCAAAACAAGTCGTGTCCTGAACCGCATTTATCTCACATCGAGACCATATCGACCCCTCCTCACCATGAGCCAGCGCTCCCCTGAAGAGCATCCACATCACACCACCACCACCACCAACAGCAGCCAGGTGGCATGGCGTCCAAGGTCACAGCGTGCGACCGTGTCACCCTCACCGACACCAACCACCTGACCGCCCTTCGCAACGGCGTCCAGTCCTTCTTCGACACCAACCGCCTGGTGGACGTGACCATCGAGTGCCAAGGCTACGCCCTCAAGGCGCACCGACTCCTCCTGGCCATCTTCTCGCCTGTCCTACGCGACTCCTTCCTGTCCGACTCCGGGGTGGACCCAAAGTGCTCCGACGACCAATCATCCCCGCTCAATCTCGATCACGTGACCGATCACGGCGTTCACGTGCAGCATCTGTTAGAGTTCCTATACCGCGGGGAAGTGACCGTGTCTAGGAGCGGACTGGCCCCGTTGCTCAGCGCCGCCGAAGCGCTGGCCGTGGACGGGCTGGTCAGCGCCATCCGGGCCCAGCTGGACGATCTGCCCGCCCTGCCCGACGGCGAGCAGCATAACACTAAGGAGGGAACAGGGACGGAGCTGGTGGAACAGGCTCCGGTGAAACACGCCGGATTAAAACGCGGGCGGCGTCGGTCTACCACGGTAGACGCGGCAATACCGTCGACCGTGGCCACCAAGGAAGATGGTGTGGAGCAGCAGGAGCAGCCGCGGGTGACGAGATGCCGGACCAGGCTGTGCAAGTTGTTGGAGGAGAAGCAGCAGAGTCCGATGGCGGCGGTGGCGGTGGACGGTAGAGCCGGTCGCCGGACCGGGTCGCGCAGTGCGACGGCCTGGAAAGGCAAGTGCGGGGAGGTGACCAGCTCTGAGGAAGAAGAAGAGGATGAGGATTCTAATCAAGAGGAGGGTGATCTGACCAGCAGCGAGGAAGAAATGGACGATGAAGTCGACGATGTGACATGTCCGGAAGAGACGGGCGAAACTGGTGTGGTGGATGCAACGGGCGAGGACGGCGGTAAGATAAAGGGTGATCGGCCGACAGTAGTCCGACCCTCGGTCAAACGGAAAACGCGGAAGGACAAAGGGGTCAAACGCTCGCTGACCAAGGAATACCGGCAGCGGTGGCGTCAGAGCCGGCCGCTGCGTAAGTGCGACTACTGCGATTACCAGACGCGCGATAAGACCAGTTTCGCCAGCCACCTGGGCCGGCACGATCCGGGAGCGGAGCGCTACGTGTGCGACACGTGCGGCAAATCCTTTCGCAGTAAGAAGGGGATCCGCTGTCATCGGTTGGGGCATGGCGATCAGGAGCGGCTGCACAAGTGCGCTCACTGTAGCTTCACCACACCGCAACGATGGAACTGGTTGCAGCATCTGGCGGTGATTCACCGGGTGGATCCGGACGGTAATCCCCTGCCGCAGAACATCGGATGCGATCAGTGCTCGTTCACCTGCGTGGCGAATCATCAGTTAAAGGCGCATGTGTTGCGGAAGCACACGCTGGATAAGCCGTTCAAGTGTCAGCAGTGCGATTATTCAACTGTAAGCAAGAGTCGTGGTTCGGTGTTGAGTGTTTTATTGTGTTGGGAATAGCGTCGACTAATTTTAATTGGCAAAAGTTATTTTATTAGAATTGACAATTTAGACAGTCGTTGGGCAAAATAGATTAATTATTATTGTACTTGAGTAACTATATCGGTTGTTCAGTGATGTCCTAATATGCGAAGTCTAGGACAGAAAATTAAAAACATTGTTCCCCATTCTTTGGATATTTAATTACAAGGAATCTTAAATAATTCTGCTCGGATATGTTTGTTTATTTTAACATTAATATTAAACATTGGTATTGTCAGATATTGGGCAAATGATTACGAGCAAAAAAATCCTGGAATTTAAAAATACGCTGTGAAATAAGTCCGTGCGCATTTGTCACCTATCTTTTTATTTTACCACTCTATTTAAATTAACATCCCGATTTTTTAAATATATTTTATTAATTTTTTTATATTTATTTAAATTAAATTGACGCAAACCTAATGACAAAATATAAAGAACTGTAGGAGCCGTTGTGATGCAAATGCTGAATTAGGGGAAATTCCTTGACCATAAACGATGAGCATGGAATAAACATTTTACATTATTACCATCGTTATCGTTATATGTTTGAATAAACATCGTTATCTGGATATAACTGTTGCCGTTTTCTCTTCCTTTATGGTCAAGGAATTTCACCTAATTCAGTAAACCTAATAACTATTTCGACTGATTCTCTGACTCTTATTTGATGCAGGTCATTCGGCACGAACTGGAGAAGCACGTTGGAATTCGCCACGAGCACGAACGCAAGTTCATGTGCGAGGCCTGCGGTTTTCGCAGGTAATCAAATATTTTCTCATTGACTTGTTGTGAACATTTTCTCATTGACTAGGGTATCAGAAAAATAAATTGTGCATTTGAGTGCGACTTTCCTATTTAATTTGCGCTGCGCGCGCTCTTTCTCTGTGTGTTGCTCACGCGTTAAAAAATAGAGCACCGTGCATTCTTCTCCCTGTTTTTCAGCCTATTATTTACTTTAATTTTTGGAAATATTATATCAATAAATTTCGTATTTTTAGTTTTGATAATATATGTATGGCGACTGCGTTCTAATAGAAAAGGTGAGGGAAAATTTTGATTTTTAATAGGAAAAGTCAAAAGGAGATTTCAGTCATTAAAACTGATTTTCAGTATTGAGCCGTGATATCGTACCGTAGTTGTAATTCCTCTTTTTACCCGTCTCTCTGTCCCGCAGCCAAACGCAGGGCGGCCTGACCCGCCACAAGCGCTCGCACACCGGCTCCAAACCGTTCCAATGCACTCTCTGCGACATGCGCTACGCCGACCGCGGCAAGCTCAAAATCCACCTTCTCCGCCACACCAGCGACGAGAAACCCTACGTCTGCCACGTCTGCGGCCACTCCTGCCGCCGCCGCGACAACCTCCGCATGCACCTCAAACGCATCCACGGCTCCAGCCTGGAGCCTGACGGCACGCCCACCGCTCTCGCCCAACAGCAACACCAACTGTTACCGGAGCACCACCGGCTGCACCTGGCTCCCTACGAGGTGGTGGGACCGGGCGGCGGGGGTTGGTGGCCGCTGCCCATTCCGGCCGAACTCCACCAAGAGGAGATGCACCCAGAAGGCGAACCTGAGGAGGAGGTGGAGGTCAAACGGTCGTTGCATCTATCGCCGCAGCCGGATGAGGACGGGAGAGGTTCGCCACAACACCATCCCCACCACCACCACCAGCAGCATCATCTCCAGCATCATCCGTCCGAGTCGACGTCGCCGGAACGGGAGAACGTGCGCGTGGAGCAGATGTCGGCCGTGCTGCAGCACGCGATGCCCAGCGCGCTGCGCGGCGCGAACGAGCGGGACGTGACGGCGGCGGCACTGGAACGCGACAGCAGTAAAATCTGATTCACGGCGCCTTAAGATCAGGTTTGGAACTTGAAAATGACGTCATGCGGTAAGACGACGTACGAATCCTAAAAAAAAAAACCTTGGCAAATGACATTAAAAAGAGCGGCATCACGCAGAGATAAATATCGAAAATATAAATAAAAACCAAATAAACTTTCTTTTATTTTAACAGACTTGTCAAATAATGACCAACGCGAAACACACTAATATCTTCGACACCAATCACATTTATTTTGTTATTATTATTTTTTTATTTTAAATGCTCGATGATACTGGCTAAATATAATTAATTGCCTCAAAACTGAGTAGTTTATATCGATTAAAGTTTATTAATTTTTATGAAATTGACGTTAAAATATGAAATTTGTTTTTATATTTTCAATGAATTATCGAATTAGTCGCTCGTTCATTTCAGTTAAATTTTTTGTTGTAAAAAATGTGCAATTGTGCGGTCGCCGTAGCTGCGACCTGTGATTGGCAATCATTGATTGTCAAATAACAATAAATACATAAAATTGATGTTCGTGAAATTGTAAAGGAGATTCAAATACACGTAAAATTGCTTGATTTGCGTGGGGTCAGTTTTTCGTTTACAAACTCGATATGCAGAATAAAATAGATTGCCCGCATTTTTAACGTCAATTTCGATTTTTTTTTTATACGGATTCATTGATCTTTTCCTCTTGCGGTGATATCTCATCACGACTGTGTTGCTAAACCTGTGGCTATTCTTGGAACGCGGCTCATTATTTGTTCCCTCTCCAAAGAAGTTAGAACATTTTCCATAGCCCAATTGTATCAGTTACATATAATATACGGGTATATAGTGAGACACAGATTATTGTGTAGCTAGTGCTCGAATATATGCTTTCTAAAAAAATCCCAATGTGGCCAAACATATACGTCGATCAACGGCAATTACGTTGCAGACGTTGCCAAAAAAATATTGACCTCAGGTGACCCGGCTATCCAGAAAAACAAATTTTAATCCCGCCCGATGACTGCAGGTTCCCTTCCTGGAATTAACACTTGATTAACTTGCGCATTGAATTGCGTATGATTGGATTTTTTGGTCACATTTCACCAATCAATCTTACCAAACTGGTATACTTGTACTATTTATTGTGTGGTATTGTAGATGAAAGTATTATTTTTGTAAGTGTCCACTTTTTTATACAGGATAATATGTATTTATTTATTTGTCGGTTTAAATACTGGATGTGTCTAGCTAATTGTTAAGTGGGTCCCACTATTTTCCTCCCTAATTTCAGCTAGTAAGCGTCACGCAGTGTGTATACAATTCAATAATTAGCACAGAATATAAATTCATTTTTTTGTCAACACTAAGGCGAATTTTTAATTCGTTAAAAAAATTGATTCATTCCTGAATTGGTTATTCAAAAAATGTTTCCTGAAACACTGAGCAAATTTTACCGTAATTGACCAACTATCACCGTTATTTAATAACACAATTAAATCGATTAATTTTCCCCAGCTATTTCTACCGAAGTTGAAATGGGGTAAGCCACGCCTAACATATTCGCTGAGGAACTATTAAATCTAACCGAATGTGCGGGCATGCATGTGAGTGCGCCCTGTAGTTGAAGGCAATCGCCGAGCGATGAAAATTCTATATTACGTGTCCGTAAATAAATCTGTTGTCAACTGTATCAATTAGAATGAAGTTTTTGTGGGACGTCTTCTATTTAAATGCCACTTTCCACGAAAAAAAAAGATAATGCAAAGAAGCAAACGAATTGAGTCAGCCAACACAACCCAACGCCTACCTTCTGTGGCTGATTGGTCGAAACGGAGTGTGAAATGAAATGTATGGTTATAATGATGTGGTTTGTTGTAAACTGGTGAGTTTGTGCAGATGAGTCTTGAAATCGATGGGTTTGTGTAGACCAGTACTTTTCCTGTGAAAGTCAAAACCATTGCTACATTCGGACGTTGAATATCTTCGCAAATTTGCGAATTAACATGACATGTCGTCTTGCGCTCCACGCGATAGCGGAGAGTCGAGGTTGACAGTCACGTGTTAGTGCGAGACGAAATAAATGCCCTCAACGATGATTTTCCTTTTCTCTTCCAACGTGAGCAGTTACCCCATTCTTCCAAGCTCAAATGATGACCAACAAAAGACCATCGAAAGGACCAACAAGTTGGTGAATTAAATCGTTTTAAATTCTTCAATTTAGCATGAATGGTGACAGATGGTCATCAGTTGAGCATTTATTTATATTGAATTACCTCATCAAAATCAAAATCTAAATATTGTTTCGCAATAGCAATTCGTGGGTACCCCAGTGCCTGTCTGAGCCTTCACCAAGCATTTTCTTCGTGCTTTTTAACCTATGTCTGACTGCTGTGTTTCTGCACACGCAGAACCATATATAGTTGTCGTTGAAGCATAGCACAATGCAAAATGCGAATCTGCATTGGCTAATATGATCAGCCAAAGGATTTTTTTAACGCCAACAATCACTCGGCTAATAAAAACATTAGTTATACGAATGTTTTGCCCCTCCCCTATCCCATTTAATTTCACCCTATATCACACAGGTTCGGCAGGGTTTTCCACAGTTAAATAACATTTGACTGAACACCAGTTTTGTTTTGCGAGACACTGCACAATTTATCGGTCCATATGAACAAAAATTGCAAAGCACGATATGACAAACAAAACTATAAAATTAGTTAAAAGTTAAAAAAAAAATGACGAATAACGTGTCAAGTCACATTTTTACCGGGGATTCGAATAACCTGAGTCACCGTTTGGACTAGCTGCCGGCGGTCACGCCAGCGAATGTCGGGTCACCGATCCGGCCGCGTCTAACAGCTGCAGAGCCACCGCATGCGGCGGTTGCCCGTGCTCGGACTCGGTCAGCGGCGAATGTCCCACCACCTCGTGAATGTGGTGCTGATGCAACTGAACATATTGGTGATGGTGATCATGTTCGTTCAATGCCACCACCACTTTATCCTCTTCGTCATCCATCTCCCCATCCTCGTCATCGTCTGGCAGTTCATGCTGCTGTTGGGATGGATCGAGGTGATGGTGATCGCCGTCTTCCGGTAACTGCTGCAGCTGGAGCAGGGAGGTGTGTTGCTGGAAGCGGCGGTGTCCGCGGATGGCTTCCAGGTTGGTGCCGTGGATGCGTTTGAGGTGCATGCGTAGGTTGTCGCGTCGGCGCGAGGCGTGACCGCAGACGTGGCACACGTAGGGTTTTTCGTCGCTGCTGTGACGCAGCAGGTGCGATTTGAGTTTGCCGCTGTCGGCGTAGCAGTAGCCGCAGATGTGACACTTGAAGGGTTTGGAGCCGGTGTGGGTGCGCTTGTGTCGGGTCAGGCCACCCTGCGTCTGGCTGTTCCGGGTAAGAGGCGAGTAACGTGGAAGGGGAAGAGAAAAAAAAAAAATATTTGTAAAGCGGATTTGTTATTTCGTGACGTCAGTTTATAATGTCTCTCCTGTCTCTCGAAATATAAAACCGTTAGTTCTTCGGTTACCTCCTAAATCCGCAGAGATCGCACATGTAACGCCTCTCGTTCTTGTGTCGGATCCCGACGTGCGTTTCAAGCTCGTGACGGATGACCTGTGAAAAAACAAAAAAAAATTGCTTTTAGCGTATTCGTCTTCCGATACTGAATGAACGAACACTTAACACTAAATTCGTATTTCGATACTGACAAACTCTCATGTGTGCGACAAACTCTTATTGTTTCGACCGACGCAATTTCAAGTCCATCCGCGATCCTGCCGCACCT
Organism: Melogona broelemanni; assembly: GCA_033995665.1. Taxonomy (NCBI): domain Eukaryota; kingdom Metazoa; phylum Arthropoda; class Diplopoda; order Chordeumatida; family Chordeumatidae; genus Melogona; species Melogona broelemanni. The sequence goes on along the minus strand of JAUJYS010004589.1, from coordinate 4,032 downwards.
TCCAACCTGCGTCTCACCAACCGAATTTGCCGAGGTAGGGGCCGCGTTTCATATCCGTGTTCTTACGGTACTTTCTTCAATTTCGAATCGTTGGTTTGTTAATGATTCTAACAAAATGTTTTAAATTACGCAGCACTTACGGTTGAGTAATCGCACTGCTCGCACTTGAACGGCTTGTCCAGCGTGTGCTTGCGCAGCACGTGCGCCTTGAGCTGGTGGTTGGCCACGCAGGTGAAGGAACATTGGGCGCACTGGATGCTCTCGGCCACCGGATTGCCGGACAGGTCGACCTTGTGGATGACGGCAAGGTGCTGGACCCAATTCAACTTGTGCTGCAGGTAAAAAAAAAATCCATTTCACTACCAAAAATGTGTGTTTTTGAACTATTTCGTATTTTTTCTTCTAATAATAATTAAAAAATAATAATATAAAAATATATTATTTATTTTGTTTTTGGACGAGTTCAGACAAGTTCCCTGATGGTCACTGGTGGTCATGTTTTTTTCCCCCACTCGTAATCAAACAATTTTTTTTTAAATAATAAATGTTTATCTTTTTTATGAAAGAATTTTGTAATAAGAAAAAATATAAAATATTAGATTTCTTAAATTTTTTTATTCTGTTTTTGGACAATATCACCCGAACGAACAATCCGAGGTACCAATTCCCTGGACACTGACCCACTGATAGTGAATGTTTTTCAATTTTTTTTAAATGGTACATTTTTAATGAAAAGGAAGGTTCCACAACGGCTCCTACTTCTTTACTCGGTACATTTTTACTCTTTTATTAAATAATTCTAATATGGTTCTAACAAATCTAGAATGCATCTAAAAAAATCACAAAAATTAAACATCTGTTGACATGTGTCCTAGGGACACCGGTGTGACTCTGGTAGCCAAATAGTTAAAATAAACAATGTCTTCTTTCTCCCTTCGGCAATTGCCAAACACGTTCGAACCCGTTCTTACCGGCGTCGTGAACGAGCAGTGCGCGCACCGATGCAGCCGCTCGGGTGCGTCGTGACTGAGCCGGTGGTTCTGTATCCCCCGCTTGCAACGGAACGACTTGCTGCATATCTCGCACACGTAACGCCGCCGCGCTCCCGGATCGTGCCCGGCCACATGATTGCGGAAACAGGTCTTGTCGCGCGACTCGTACTGGCAGTACTCGCACTTGTTGAGCGGCCGATTCTGTCGCCACAGACGGCGGCGTTCCTTGGGCTGCAGGCTGGACCGCCGCTGGCCCTTGTCCTTGCGCTGCTTGCGGTGTAGCTGATGTTGCCGGTGTTGCCGGTGTTGCTCCTCGTCCTCATCATTATCGTCATCGTCTAAAGCCTCCTGTTGCTGTGTTGGTGGTTGGGTCGGCGATGGTTGCGCCATCGCACGGCGTTTGCGGGGTGGAGGTGGTGGCGGCGGTGGTGCGCATTTGCGGGTGTTGGTACGGCGTCGAGTGATGGTAGTGGTGCTAGGGGCGGGACGGGCTGATTTGATGGTGGGCGCTTTGGGTGGGCGACCACGTCTTCTAGTTTCGCTTCTTGTTACACGCCTGTGGGGAAGGAGGATTGGAGAGGTTGGAAAGAATGATATTTTACCAAATTAGTTGGACCACTTCAAAAATAATGCCTACATTTTTTTAAATCCAACATGCCAGATTTTTTACAGGTGAAAAATGCATATTTCCACTTCAAAATTTTAATTTTCCTCATTATCTTCGTCCATGTCAACAGCAGTACTCGAGAGATTCCGTCAATTTAACTAACAAAAAAAAATTAATCCAAAAGGTTCCTGGATGTTTTGCTTTTTAATGACAATATACAACCAAATGTCGACAAGCTGATTACGACAAATTAGATGAAAAATAAAAATTATAGTTCTTATCTGGCACTTTTGGACTTCCATTTTTTAAGTAAACTGACGGACTCAATTCGTGGAACAAGTTTTTAAAAGTATTAATCCATAATCACTCGAGCACTGCTTCTAACCAGTGGCTCCAACGTCCAACTCAGATTTTGACCGTGGTGGCGTACACGATTTAGTTTCGATGTAGCTCACGACCGTTGAAATGAACGTATACTGTGGGAAAAATTAATGCTTTTAGAGTGGCCTAATATTTTACAAAACGTATCTCCTCCTCCCAGCTTACCTAACCACTGGCGCCACCCGCTTCACTTCCGTGTCGCTCACCGCCTTTTCGGTGACCACCGCCTCCGTGGATTTCATTTCCTCTACGACGCCACCTGCGTCTCTCTCCACTTCCTGTTCAGACACCTCTTCCTCCTCCTCGTCATCATCGTTCACACTGCTCTTAGCCACCACCATCCGAATCCGCTCGCGGGCCGCCGTCTTCGAATCGCGATCGTTCCCCACGATCGCAATCAAACTGTCATAGCGCCGCTGCAGCTCGTCGAAATCGCGCTTGAGCGTCGTAAAATCCCCCTCGCTTCTTTGCAACACGGCACCGGCACCACCGCACCGACAGTCGTCCACCTTGTCCTGATCGTCGTCACTACCCTCGCACTTACCAGCTACCCTCACTTTGACCGGGTTACCCTTGCGCTTGCGCTGTCCGCGGCACTCGGCCGGGTCCAGGCCCTCGTAGTCCGTCTCGACGGCGGCGGCGGGGGCATCGGCTCCGGGGACCGGCTCCACCATGACGGCCGGAGTTGCGTCCACGGTGACCACCTCAGCCACCTCCATGAGTTCAGTGGTCAGTGGTGGTGATGAGGCAGGTCACGTCGTTTCGACCCTGGTGACGTCAACCCAGTGGTGCCATTGGCTGTTGGCCAGATAAGGGAAAAACGAGATATTAAGTTCGTAGAAGTGTCTCCGAATGGAACGCTTTCCCCCAAGACTTAGTTGAAGCTCGCTCCAAAACCCTCCTTCAAGTCCTGATAGCGGACTGAACTGGCCACGGATTTGACATTTGGCATCGATAACCTTACTCTTTCAAGCATATTGCCAGATCGCCACGGCGCGGCGATAACCTCACCTAAACATTATTGAACATTCGACAGACCGAAATTCTGAACATTTTTTAGCTTCTCCGGGTAACTTTTATTTTATTTATCTTAAGGTAAGATATAGTCGACTAGCCCAGCACAATACAAAATTGTCATGAAATGAATCCAATAACTATTGACTGAACGCATCATGCTTACTTTTCCGGTCATTCGTCGAAAAGACAGAGGGTCATGCTAAGGATGTGGTTTAGCTTAGGTTGATTTATCAACGCAATCAAGCATTATGGTGCCTTCGGTAAGGAGGGGATAGAAAGGGAAGTTTGCGGAGAGGGTTTGCAGTAAAGAGCTGAAAAGGTTTGCAGGGAAGAGTGGTACAGTAGCAATGTTACCAAGAGGGGGCGCGTGATCCCCTCGCGTTGTATGTGCAAGACTTGAAATAGCGCACGGCTAACCAGAACAGACATTACAACATTTTTTTCAGATGGTAAGTGTCTCTGCACTTTTGCGTAATACTCGTAGGTACCGGGTTGCAATGGCCTAGGATCCTAAGCCTAACCTAGCTTGCCAGTCCACATAACGGTCCATAACGGTACGCCTATGGTTGAGAATCCCGAGAAAACGGAACGTCTAGTGGCTTTGCACCAACCAAAACCTCAATTAAAACCCATGAAAAACGAATAACCTGTCTTTTGTAATTACCTTCTTAATGCGTTTAATCTTCTATTTACAATCGAAGCGGTCCTTTGGACGCAGGTTTTACAGATTTTTATTTTTATTTTTACACCCAAGTGACCAACCAACGCGAACATCAACATAGGCAAGCATTGCCAAGCAAACCCACTCCTAGAGGGCGCTGCGTGTTTCGCCATGGAAATTAGTTCTGATTAAGTCCGCCAGGCGCCAGTGGCAGGGTGTCAAAAGCGGACGGATTATTTGGCGGCTCGCGAAATCTACCTTTTGTTGTGATTTTCTCTACATTTATCTTAATTTTTAGTTACAATCATGACCGATGTACGCGATATTTTGGACGTGGAGCGAACTGGATCGCCGGAGGCTACCAACAAAGAGTC
>JAUJYS010004588.1:0-11807 GCA_033995665.1 Melogona broelemanni | reverse complement strand
GTTATATTTTTTTTTAGGCAAGTCAGTCCCGCCTGTTGTCGCGAAAAGCGGTAGACCGTATTTTCCGCTCGCTCGTCTGAGAAAATGTTCGCGTAAAGTGTAATTCAGCCGGTCTACCCTAGTATAAGTCGATGACCGACGACCAGTACAACTACATGTACCCTAGACTTCCAATACATACGTTTTGCTTCCTTGCATTCAAATCACTTGCCTTTTTAAAATGAATCAGCCTAAAGGCAAATCTTCTGTCGTAATGTTTCAAACCTCATAATAAATTATCTGTTGTTATATTTCAGTACTGGGTGGAATTTGTTGTTTGATTTCAGTACTGAGTGGAAGCACAACGGGTCTCAACAGGCGTTCCATTTCCAGCAGTATTCCTCTCGGCGTTGGTAAACATTGGCGAGAAGCGTAAGTATCAAAGTATAAAAACAATCAGCTTCTACAAATACAGTCTCCTTACTAGCATATTCCATAATAACTGTAACATCTTTGTATTTATTATTATTTTTCAATGCTGTTAAAGTAACGTTTTTACGTCTTAAAGTCCCCCCCAGAGAGCGACCTGATCATTTTTTGTTTACAGTGCCGGGCCAAATTAATTGGCCCAAGATTTTTCAAATAGAAATTTTAATCTGACAGCAAGTATCTACTGTTTGGATACGAATTTTTGAATTCCGTTTTCTGCATGTTGTAAAACGAATAGAGAAATGGGTTTTGTACAGCGCCGAAAAAAAGACTAACTGAGAGTGGTAAAATCTCGAAATAGGACAAAAATATAGAATTAAATCAAAACGACTATAAAGTAGAAAGATAAAAACCTAGTATTATTGTACTTGGGATGGACCGACTGTGAATGACTAAGCCTCGTAGGTGCCTAGACACACGGAAAAATATTAGTTAAAAATTAGTGTTGGTTTTTTAAAATTGTTTTTGAGGCTTTTTCCGCCTCAAAGCATCCAGAGGGTGACCTGAAATTAATTTTGGTCAGGGACAGTTATTGAAATTAATTCTTCCTAAGGAAAGTTACTAAAATAAATTAGAGAAAATGGAACAAAATTGCCCAAATGTTGGAAAAGTAAGCAAAAAATTCTTAACAGCATTGAATTATATTTTTTTGTGAATTAAATTTGCGCTATGTTTATTAATAAAAATTTAAGTCAAGGAAGATTTCGATATAAGTCGGATAAACTCAGGGAAAATTTCGAATTTGGACAGGAAAAGTCAGAGAAACTAAGTTGACAGTTTTCAGAATGAACCCTGGAATTTCTCGTACGATAAAAACCCGGGAATCGAACCCACGATCGCAGGCATATCAATTCAATGAACGGTACAGGGCAGCTCTGAGATATCGCTTAACGTTATCTACCGTTCACTTTGCCTCAGTTAGAAAACTAGAAATTCCAGCTCTACATAGTATACCAACTGTTGACCAGAATCGGTTGCTTCTTGTCAATGTTTTTTTGCCTGACGAGTCCTGACTGATTTTAACCATTTGCGTATGGTTTTTTTTTTTTTCTTTCCCAACTCCCCCAGTTGCTGGAGAGCGTTTGCAACCAGCTGTTCAGCTTCTTTCGTTCGAAGGAAGTGGAACTGCAGAGGTTCGCCTTGCAATATTTGCCCGCCATGATTGGCTCCTATCTGGCTTCCGTCGCTCAAGGAGACAAGAAGGTTTGTAAAACAAAAATCTGTCACTGGCTGCGCACTCTCGCAGGGGCTTTCGATCCTAGTCCAGAGTTCATACTAACCTGGATTATCAGTTACAGTAAAATAATTTTGATAGGGGAAAAAATCAGAGAATATATTCTGAATATAATTGAAATATTTCTTTTTTTTTGGGTCAGTTTTTATACACCTGTCAAAAAATTTAGCGATTCTTTTTGATTTGTTATTTATAATTAAAAAAATTCGCGCTACGCGCACCATTTATTAAAATAATTGAATCATTCGTGGGTCAGCCATGACTTATCTCTGGTTATGGCAAAGAAAAATATTTGGTGACTGTAATTTGTTTAAAAATAAAGAAGTCAATGATTTTTTATTTTGGTCATTTAAATTTTTGATTATTTTGGGTTATTTTGGATGATTTAGGCTTTAAGATTATTTTAAATTAATTTGAAAATTTGAAATTCATCTATCCATCTATTAAGTTTGAAATCCATCTATTAAATTTCGGAATATACGATTTTTTCTTAAATGTCGAGACGGATTAGTGCTAATTCATTGTTGTGCATTCGTATGGTCGTCCTAGCCCAGTCGGTATTGCAACCGACTGCGGTGCGGGCGGTCCCGGGATCGATTCCCGGCTGGGGCTCTCGTCTATTTTTTTTGGTATTATTTTTTATTTCAAACTGTTGTGAGACATTTTTGCATGCTGGTAAAAATGCGACTCTGCATAGAACGGTCATGCGTTTAGAATTTGCTACAGAATTTACTGAATGCCAAAAATATGGTTGTAATTTGATTTTGTTTACGTTCCTTCCTAGAATGCAAAGTGCATCGAAGTATTATTGCTGAGCGTGTATAATTTGGTAAGTCTAGAAGTATTTGATTAAATATGTGGCACGCGGAAATCAATCTTGATTTATTATTTAGTTTGCTAAACAAATATTTTCTACTGAACCTGTAGGAGGTGGTCGATGCTCACGGCAAAGCCAAGACGTACAGTTTCAGAATGCCCTGCGTGGCCCAGCCTTCCATATATCACACGGTAAGCGAACGGGATGTTACTTCCGTTACCTAAATTTTTGGCTAACTTTGCAACGGTTTAGTTGTTTTTTGAGACATGTTTTTTGTTTAGTTTTTTTTTTTTTAGCAAACGGTACTACTTTTTTCTCGTGACTTTCCTTTTTTTTTAAACACAGTTACCTTTGTTTATAATTAATGTAAAAACCTAGAAACGCTCTCACCTTGTCCTTGTACGCATCACGTCATTCTTTTGGTGAAGTGTTGTTTAATTTTGCTATCGAGAAATTAGTTTTCAGGATGAACCCTGCTTTGATGTTTCAGGAGTGGCCGAAATACTTATATTTTTGTTTTCATTTTTACAACCCAATCCCCTCCACCCAGCCCATTAGCCTGGCGTCTGCTGCCCTTACCGAGAATGCCCTTTCCAGGTTGGAGAAAAGCGATAACCAAGTCATCGCCATTGGACCCTTCCCCCAAGTAGAAAGTCTGAACGCTCAGAACAGGTACGTGATCGATCACACCCGATTGAGGGACAATTTTCGACACCAGTGGCGTTGTAGTCTCTGTTCAATTTGTCATTTCCACGTACCATAAACACTGGTTTCAGTTTTTCCACATTTTCGTTGCTAATGATGGTTTCTTTCATCGTATCGTTTCAGAATGAAAGTCATGACGGTCTTGATGAACGTGTACAACCGCAACCTGAGCTATATGCCGAAAGCTGCGCTTCAAGCGCTGTGTAAAATGTGTACGAGGTGTGTAACTAGCCTATTAAATAATCCTGTAACTACCCTGTTAAATAATTCTCTTAACTATCCTGTTAACTAATCCTCTAACTCTCCTGTTAAATAATCCTGTAACTCTCCTGTTAAATAATCCTGTAACTATCCTGTTAAATAATCCTGTATCTATCCTGTTAAATACTCCTGTAATTTATCCTGTTAAATAATCCTGTAATTTATCCTGTTAAATAATCCTGTAATTTATCCTGTTAAATAATTCTGTAATTTATCCTGTTAAATAATTCTTGAATTTATCCTGTTAAATAATGCTGTTATTTATCCTGTGAATTATTCTTGTATCCTGTAAATTATTCCCGTATCCTGTCAAATAATTATGTCACACTTAGGTCTGACCCAGTTTGTCAATGCTGATTTCAGGGTAGCCAAGCAGGGCTTCGGCAAGCAGGGCAGTCACCACCGCTCCTCTTACGGCACCGACACGGTCTTCGGTAATCCATACACGAGGCCACCCTGTCGGATCCCCCTCACCTCGCCCTTCCTGCTGGAAGTCATCCACGGCGTCTATTTCTCCATGTAAGTCGGTTTGGACGCCATGTTTGTCGCCTTTCAAGTCCATTTTAACCAACTTTCACATGCTTTAGGGAGCTGAAATTTTGTGCGCAGCATAGTGTCTTTGAATATTGTAATTATCAAATTTTAAAAAAGAATTGCAATTTTTTTTTTTTTTTTTAATATTGAAAAAAACCCTAATTTTAATAAAATTAAAAAGGAAAGGTTCAATTTTTTAATTTTTGTCTTTACTTGTTAACGGTGTAACAAGATAAAAGTTGTAATTTACCCCTTTGACATAAACTTTTGATTGTTCGTTTCACCATTTTTTTGTAGTCATTTTGAACAAGTGCTACAGATTTAAAATTGTGTGCGCAGTTTTATGGAAACTGGAAGTCTTAAAAAAAACTTGAAATGAAAATGTATGCCCTTGTCGATATTTAAATAAAATGTCCTATTTTCTTGTTTTAGAAACTATTGTATACGTATTTGTCTATCTCTTTGTACTCAGGTTCAACGGCATGGGAGTGGTAGGGATTCAGGCATTGGACGAGGTCCACGCGCGGGCGAGTCACGATTTGATGGCCGACGTTCTACTGGTGAGCATTGGATTTTCTTTTTCATTTATTTTGTGTCATCTGGAATTGTTAAATGTTGCCGATGGTTGCCAATCACGGTTACAATCAGTGTTGGGTAAGAACGAAACGTTCCGTTCCTAGGAACTGGTTCCTTTTTTGAGGAACTTTAGGAACGCCTAGCTTCCTTTTAATTCCTGTAGAAACTGGAATGTTAATCAGTTCCTTTTTTTCATGGAAAGAACGGGAACTAGAATTGATTCCTTTTCGAAAGGAACGAACCTAACACTGGTTGCCCTGCAGTTGCTCAATATGTGCTCAATGGTGGCTCAATTGCGGAGATCAAATGACCAGCCAAGGTTGAAGATGTCCTATTTATAGCACCGCTACTATGTTTACTGCTAACTGCTAAATTTATAATCCCTTTAAAATTAGAAACTAAAACCCAAGCAAACAGTAGAAATAAAAAATACGGCATCTCTATTATGTGAAACTTAACTGAAAGTTCGAATATGTCCACCCCGAACTAACCTTTTGAGCCGCCTGTATCGCAGGTGACGAACGGAGTGCGGAACTCTCTGCACGCCAACCCGTCCGGTCAGCCGGGCGATGGCCCCATGGGCATCAGCATCTCCCTTTCGCCGACCACCAGCATGAACACCGTCTCCAAATCCATCGTCACCAACGCTTCCTTTCGCACCAAGAAACTTCCTGGTAAGTCAACATTTGTGTCCACGATTCTGGCTCTTGAATACTGTGCAGCGACTGACAGACGGCAGCACAAGTTTCTAATACAACTTTACGTTTCTCTTTTGAAGAAATAAATAAATTTTTTATCTGCACTTTCTTTGCTCTGCCTGGTGTAACTTGAATTTTTTTTAAAGGAAATATGTCTTTTTTTAAGGAAAATTGTCCTTTATGCCAAAAATTGCACATATAAACAAGTCATAAAGTGTTGGTAATTTTGATAATTTTAATCATGCATGTCGGAAAACGCTAATTTGTTGTCGAACGTCAGGGAAAATTTTGAATTACTCGCAGAAAGGTAGAGAAATTTTGATTTTGGTCGTGGGAAAGTGAAATAAAATTTAATATATAAATTTGATATTTAATGTCAGGGGGAATGTTTGGAGAAATTTGATCTTGGCCAGGTGAAAAATCAAGTGTTGGATTCGTTCCTTTTCAAAGGGAATCTGTTCCAGCTCCCGTTCCTTTGATGATAAGAGGAACCAGTTCCCGTTACAGATCGTACAGAAATTAAGGAACCTAGGCGTTCTTAACTTGTTCAAAAAAGAAGAAAACAAGTTCGTAGGAATGGAACTTTTCTCCTCTGTTCCTATCCAACACTAAAAAAAATGATTCTCAATTAACAGCACAAATCCTTCATTTGATCCAGGGCCATTAGTCTTTTCTATGTGTGGGTGGGGATGGTTGGAAATGAAAGGCCTGCCATATTTTTGTCTCCTGATGGACTCTTGTGTGTGTGTGTGTGTGTGTGTGCCCTTGTCTACGAGCCAGATGACTATGCCGGCCTCTATTACGAAGACGGTCGCTTTGTGACGTCATCCCCGTTGTTGACGTAACCCCGTTTGACTTCCGCTTTGCCTCTCGTCCCTGAACACACGTGGCCTCGCTCAAGCTCAGGTTAATACGTGTGATCGTCGCCACAGAACTAGTCCTGAACTACCTCCTCTCCTCCAACCTGTTTAGTATATCTATCTCTTTGGTATACACAGTAGTAGTTTTTGCAACGGGTTGCACGCCATAGACGTTTTTCTGTCACATCACCTGTGGACGCTAGATGTGAGGCAGTAGTAACGATTAGGTCCTCCAGAGTAGTCTTACATTTTTTTTCTTATCATTGTAGTGACTCTATGGAGATATGTGAGGGGAAGGGAAGAGAAGGGAAGGGGAATGGCAGCTGGTATGGCCAGGGTGCCGGGGAACCACCCCTAAGCTCTGGACTCCCTAATTGGAAGCTCAGGGGTGACGGCCAGTACCCCAGGCTCGTCGAATAAACGAGAGCCTGCTAGGGTCCGCTCCGTATGATTTTGATGTAGGATGTTGACTGGACTAGACACAATGAATGTCTGGCTTACACTAAAAATGCTGACTGCATTCATTGGAAAGCCCCGTTCAAAGTTCGGGGAAGAAAATCCCTACCATCCACAAGTAGTTGCGCTTCAAGATATGCGGCATATCACTGCAATGCACATTTTTATTTCTCTACTACAGTTATCTTTTTTAATTACGCACATCTTGCATTACTGATATAATTAATTCATGATTATTTTGGCATGTGAATTGAAATATGTTTTAGATTGACTGCATATTTGAATAATTTAGTGCCATCTCTCAATGTTTTTCTCATTTTTTACATCATTTTGAGTGGAATGTCTTTTAATATTTCACGTTTTTCCAATTTTATTTACAAAATCAATTCTCGAATCGAATATTTTTGTTGTAGGTTGTTTCCTTTTGTTTATTGTTGTGTTGAGTTTACGCCTCTTAGAATTCAAAAATACACAGTATGTACGCGTATGAACACATAAATAAAATTGAGACTTACTTGAAGGGGCGGATGGGATGCCCCCCCCCCCAAAAAAAAATATACCCGGCTGGGCCCCCCCACCAAAAAAATACTAAACTGAACCCCTAAAAAGGGCTCCTTTGGCATAATTTTCCGCCCAGGCCCTTTGGTAGAATGTCCGCCTCTGTGTACGTGCACATTAATATTTGTCGAATCGTGCATTTAATTTCACAATCTCGTTCATTGTTGACTCGTCTCTGTTCGACGAATATCTTTTTATTATTTTTTTAATCACTGTAGTGCCTAGTGCACTATTTATGTTCTATTGGTGTAGTGTACTAGTACTAGTGCACTATTAATGTTCAAGTATGTCTCAAGATTATTTTTGTGTTCATAGTGGATTTTTGCTGAGATGAACATTCTACATTTTATTATTTTTTTAAATATTAGAATTTATTTTAAAATGCCTTGAAATGAAAACTGTCAACCTCCACGAATAAATTCCTATGGCAACAATCAAAGTGAAAGAGTGCTTCCTTATTCACAAATTCGACTGACTTTGACCCTGTCTTGACCTTGTCTTGTGTCCTTGCTCACAGACGACATTCCGATCCAGACAGGTGGCACTCCCACCGGCAGCACCAACTCCAACCCCGGCAAGGAAGGCGACGGCGGTGACACTGCCAAGTCCCTGGCCACCATCAGCGAGGAGGCATCCGCCGACGCCGGCACCGAGGGCGTGGGTGACGTCCGGCACGGTCACGGCTCCAAACCGGCCAAGGAGAAGGGCGGCGTGATGGGCGCCATGATGTCCAAGATCACCGAGAAGACCAAGAAGCGTGCCGACCACACGGACTCACCCGGTGCCGGCGCCACCCCCCCATCCGGTAAGACTCCCGGCAAGGACACACCAACATCCGGTAAGAGCCTGACCGCACCGTCCTCCTCCAGCAATGGCACGGATGGCGGCGGTAGCAGTGAGACTCGCCGACGGGACATGACCGATGGTGGCAAGGCCAAGAACGACAAGAGCAAATCCAAGGTCAAGGTTAACATCGAGGCGGCCAAAGCGCCAAACAGCGCTGCCTCATCACCGGCCGTGCAGAACGGCGATGCAGCTGCCATGTTTGCAGCTGCAGCTGTCCTCTCCCAGTCAGGTCAGACCATCAAGGATACTGGTGTGCGTAATCCACTGGTGGTGACGTCACGGACCCATTCCCGTACATCCCTGACCGATGGCATCGAGATGGTCAAGGTTGTGGGTCCGGGTGCTGCCGTGCGGCTCTCAGGTACCAGCCGGACATCGGCTGGTGATGAGGTGGATGGTCAGTTGAGTGATGGTGGCAGTATCTCTTCGGCCCACTCGTCTCTGGAGGTGGATAACGTGTCCTCTGCGTCGGGCTCGCCTCGTGTGGCTGTCGTGGGTGGTCATCATCATCACCATGGCAACAGTCACAACCACCACCACCACCACCATCATCACCATAGCAACGACACCAGCGCCAACCGTCGCAGTGGCAGTCAGCAGCATCACAACCAGGATGGTAGTATCGCGTCGCTGAGTGAGACGCAGACGGTCGTATAGGACCTGTTCATAAACCACGTGGTCAGAAAATTGGACGGGTGGTAAGTGGGGGGTGGTGGCGGGTGCTGGGCAAATTGCACGTGACTTGGTTATTTTTTTTTATTCTCTTCTGGAATTAACTGCTTAAGCGTCAGACGTGACTGCCGGAAGGAAAAAAGGGAGTGTCAAAAAAGTGACATCGTCACTAGTGTGTAGCCATTCGCCGGTGTTTGCTTCGTTTTTCGTAGGAATATTAATATGTGTAAAAGCAGTTTGCGGCTAAACGTCTGTAAACCATAAAATGAAGAAATCCTTGACCAGGGATGAAACGGCAACAATAGTAATGTACTTGTAGTTTATTAAAAAATAACGGTACAAGTAATTACAATCTCTTCTGTACGAGTTTTTGTAATTACTCGTACCGTTATATTTTTTTTTGATAAACTACAAGTACATTACTATTGTTGTCGTTTCATCCCTGGTCAAAGGATTTCTTCATTTTATATTTTCATCCATACAGCTCCTAAGAACAGTTTGGTGTGTAAACCAAGCGAGGTAGGGACGAGGAAGGAGGGAGAGACAATGGAGATACATCTTGTATTTTTCATTAACAATTTTAATTTTGTTTGGATATATTTGAAGATTAATTTGGTACTAATTGAAAAAAATTCTAACTGCAATCGTCTTTCGCTCCCATTACTTTTCCTTCGAAATTGAAGCAAACACCCGCGAGTGGCTACACACTAGTGACGCTGTCATTTTTTTGACAATCTCTTTTTCCTTCGATCTTGTTACAATCGCAGTACAAGTTTCATGGAAGCAAGAAAAGGATTGTGGGAACTGGTAATGATGGATTCGAATTCCACCCATGTCTTTTTGTAATTTGCCCAGCACTGGTAAAGTATGTTTGCTACGCGGGATGTAGAGCTTGGTGAAGGGGGAGGCTTGTAGTCTTGTAGGCTCATGTAGACTGTTGTCTTTTGTGTTTCTAGATCAGGGGTTCTTAACCTGGGTTAGTACGGTGATCATGTGACATCAGGGGTATTTCATAATCTGGTGCCATCATCCCTGGTATCTATGTGGGAAATTTTAGTCAATTCTAAGCTACTAACCGAAGGAGAAATTTAGGAGGGAATTCCGTAGTTTTCCTGTCATATTCTTGTTAATATTTGACAAAACGAAATGAATTGTTATCAATAATTATCGCCATGGTTAAAAGTACATGTTTCACAGATTTCACTCTGATCATCAGCTGTCTTTTGGCGTTAATTGTAAACAAATAAAATTAACAAAACGAAAAGAATCAATTATTATAAGTATAACTATCGGCATGGTCAACAGTACATGTTTCACTCTGATGATCAGCTGTTTCGTTTCGTTTTGTTTATTTTTTTGTCAAATTTTAACGTGCGTTTTGTCCTATTCTTGGATGGGTATGCGGCACAAGTAGGTTAGGAAACTGCTGGTTTTTGCGGGGTCATTCGTGACTCCATTTCTTCCTAAAGAAAATATTTTCTCGGTTACCGTGACTTTGTCAATCGTGGTCGTCGTTCAAATTTGACACAGTCGGTTGAGGTGGTGTGTGACTGACGATGTTATGCAACAATGTGGATTCGATCCTGTTCTACATTTTTAACTAACAAAAAGGCACGGCGAAGTCGAGCATTGCGTTAAAAACAAATTAATAAATTGAACTCGAGATCGATTTTCGTCTTAACTCGAAAAATTTAGTTCAGACTCAATGAAGTTTTTGTTTGCGAGTGTAAAACTTGTCAAGAGTTGTTGAGTTTGAGCATTTAGTTTCAAGTCTTGAGATGCTAAACTCAAAAGGAAAAACTGCTTGAAAGTTGCGTGGATATGTTCTTTTCCCAGGTGTGCTATTTGCAAAAAAGCAAACCAATGAAACAAAAAAACAGGATCAGGGAAACATTACGGTACACCACAGAACAGTCACTTGTTGCTAACCATCGTCTAGTTCAGAGGAATGTAGGTTTTTTCCTGAGCACGTGGTTTATGAAACATCGATAGTTTTATTTTAATGGTGTAGTTGGTGCTTTATTCGATTTGTGTTTTTGTAGGGGGCTTTTTGCACATCTTTGAACAAGATACTTGAAAAATTCCATCGGGGGAAAAATGCAGGCGATGTTTCATGTCCAAAGACGAATTTCAGAGTTGCGCTTGTCAAATAGAAATCATGAAAGAAAAATTTCATAAAAATGTCGAAATAGAAAATTTTATCGAACTACTTTGACGTCTTCTTTGGCCTATACAATTCAATATGACTTAATTCAATTCATTTATGACTTTGAACGTTCAAGGTGACTTAAATAGAATAATAAATATTTTTTGACATGGTGTTCCTTAAACTTATGAAACATCGCTGTTCAAAGTTAAAATGTATCTTGTTCAAAGATGCCAGAATTTCATTCTTCGCCATAGTTAATTTCCCTTCCTATATTCGATGCATTGCGCATTGATCCCCGATTTTTCGCAGTTTAAACAACTCCCTGTGAACCTATTAAGTATGTAAATATTGCGTTTATCGAAACTTGACACGAATGACCCTAGATGGCGCTTCAAGTCTTTGAATTCCACCATTTGGTGGACAAGTTTTGAGGTCATATATCCCAGATTCGAATAAAAAATATATGCGAATCAAAGGAATTTTTTTTTTTAAACGTATAAAAAACCAAATTTACTGTCTTATTACTTTGCTTCATGAATAGTTTCTTGCATAATTGAGCTTTTACAATTACATTGCGTTTAGCGCCAAGGAATTGCCATTTTTTCTAGACCGATACAAAAATCATTGAAAAATTTAAATTTAGTTTTTACTAAATTCGTAAATACGGAGTAAAAAAAAATACCGGTATGAGAAACTAAATTATTTTGTATCTGCATTGAAATGTGGCCAATTTGAGCTTTTCGGCCATGATTGCTAAAGAAATGTTTGTTTCCAATTATCGATTAGAATAAATTGATTAGAATAAATCGATCCGAATAAATTGATTAGAATAAATCCAAGGCCATCCATTGGCCTTATTATACAGGTAGTTATAACTTCAGATTTCGATTCAAACCCTACTATTGCCTTTAAGATCTTGCCTACTAAGATCTTTGTCTAATTAAATTCGATAATGAAGTAATCGCATATCAAC
>JAUJYS010004587.1:0-11808 GCA_033995665.1 Melogona broelemanni | reverse complement strand
TATGACCACCGCTACTCTCATTTGCTCAGCAATGCGGGGCTGAGGGATGCAATAGCTAAACTTTTCGGTTGAAAAGTTAGATCTGTAGGAAGAAAGACATTTTTCGGAATCGACACCGAGTACAACGATGATGTAAACATTTTCGGAAAGAAATTACAGAACAAAATTGGCAAGGGTCTCTGGAATATTTGCTTTTAAATATACGCTTCACTTCTACTTTACGCATCTTATTTCTCTAAATGGAATTTTTTTTTGACGACCAAAGAAATTGAATTAGAATTTGACGAACTCTGGTGTGCAAATTAAAATTATTGCTCGGCAAGAAAAAGGGAAATCATTTCGGAGAAATTTCGTAAGAAATAAAAAATAAAATGCAGCGGCAAACTACGAAATTGTCTACGAAACGCGAAACTATATGGTTTCAGTACACGCATATTGAACGTTACAAAAAATATAATAAACATCGCTAGAAGAAATACGTGTCTAGACGAGTAAAATGCACATGTTCCAGAATCATAATTAATTCTAATTCGAATATAGCGACTTGTTCGAAAGAGGATTGCCTACCGAGGTGCCTCTGCAGCAATTGTGGACACACACCGTCCAAAGTATAGTAGAAGACAGATCTCAAGGAGAATCGAACTTGGGACGGTCGTACCAATTCAGCCATTCAACCAACTGATGTCTGGACTTTAACATTTATTATTTATTTATTTATTTATTTATTTATTTGACATCACTGTCGTGTGACGTCCCTGTAGCGAAAACCACTAATGGAAATTATGTGCCTCTATAAATGTTTGAGTATTAAATGAGTGGGTGCAATGTCACCAGTGCCTCGAGATGGAATAAAATATATACGGAACCGGGAATCGAACCCGGGACCCCAACACGAACAGCAATTATTTGTTATTTCAATTTTTAAAATTTAAATATATATTTTATAATTTAATTTAATATTCATTTAATTTTAAGTTAATTGAATTTTAAATATTTATTATTTAAATATTGGCGTCTTAGTCCCAATTCTATCAGTCACTCATCCGCATATGTTCGATTAGCGAACTCGATCGAGGAAAAACAAACTAAGCCAATATGGATGGAACTCACATTACTATCGTATCGGTATACCGAAAATAATGGCTTAATTTTCCCTATCTTTCGCATAACTAGAAAGGCAACCGCGAAAGGCAACGCATTTTTCGCATCAAGCAAAATCATCAAGAAAAAGAACAGAGAAAAGAAACTTGGGGATTCGCGAGAAATTTATTTCCAACCCTGACCTCAGGTTCGCTTAGTTTATGGCACCCGCTTTTTTCTCTTTCTTAAAGAACGCTGGTTTTGTCGTATTCTGCTCATGTGCCTCGTTCGCTCTCATTTTGGGGTTTCTGCTGCCTGTCTGCCACTAATTCTTTCTTGATACGTCGTAGATGGAGGGTGGAGAGAGAATTTTCTCGACGTCTTTCTTATTTTTCTTCCGCCCCCTCCTTTTCCTTCGTCCTTTTCTCGCTATTTTTATGCCGCCACTCCATTTCTCGTTGCTCTGTCGTCAGTCTATATTACTTCGTTTTGATTTCCTGCGCGTTTCCACTATTTTTTCTCCTCTCTTTCCGCTGCTCTCTGCTACGCCAGCCGCAGATAGAGCTTTTTCGGCGGATCGCCCGAATCCGATGACGTCTGTGTCACGAGAACCGTTCGAAAAGTTTCTGAACACAAGTCGTCTACAACCCTTGCCGGATTTACTTAGATTTGATACCATGCAATCGCAGTCACTCTGGTTTTCAGCTAGACCATGACTTTTTATCCAATTATTGCAGCGACTATAACTACAGGAAATTGTGTACCACTTCAAATGTTTTGTCAATGTACGAGTGGCATGGTTTAAACAGGTCCCCGAGATCGAATAAACGAGCGACCGCGCCGGGAATCGAGCCCCGTTACCGTCGAATTGCAGCCGGTTGCAATACTGATTGGGCTATGATGAATCATGCTGCATTCCACATGTTCTTCTCAAAAAGTATCTCTCTCCAGTTGATCACTTCCCAATTGGAATTGATAGCAGATACAGCTATAATTTCCTATAGCTTCCAAACGACCTTTTGATCGGTCCACAGCTCCATCTCCTTCCATCGCGCGTCCTTGATATAACAAATCCCAATGTCCCCCATCCGTATCCGTATCCGCGCCACCCCTAAAAAACTTCATGGTAGTACTGTACATCTATCGCCGAAGCGCGCATATAGTACAATATGGTTCTAGTTCGGATTCACCATTGAGTAAATCCACCTCAAAGTCACTTCCTTCCCCCCCAACTCCCACTACGTTCGTTTCTACTCAATATAAAGTTGATATCGAAGTCAAAAGAAACAATGCCCCATGTTAAGCGACAAGCCGACATAGTCGGGGAGGCAGTTGCCATAGCTACTCGGGTCCATATAATATCATTTCCCCGTAATATTTCGTCAGAAATCGCAATTAATTACCTATCTATACTCGCGCCAAAGCTGATGCGACAGAGAGACGACGCGCGGGTTGCGGTACGAAATTTATCCGCTAGGATTTAATCACGAAATCAAATCGCAAATTGGATATATAGGCCTATTTCGCTCGCGTATATGGAGCCCACCGGATAATTTCGCAGGAGGGGAAGCACGGGATTTTTATACGTTTTTTTTATAGGCTGAATTAAGCGTACGCGCCGAAATATCGCTTTTCAAAATGAAGATTCTCAATTAGATGCTGCGGCAGACACGCGTTCGAATGTTTCGTTTATCGTTCCAGTGTATCGCTGGGTGAATGGAAACGGAGGGGCGGATAATTAATTAACTCACGCGCAGACGAATATCATTTTTGACAACTTTTATGCCAATTTTCACTTTTTACTATAACCACATTTTCAACTGACTGTTCGTGTATTTGAAGACCTATTTTCAGCAATTTCTTATAAAAGTCAGCATTTCTCTTATTTCTCGGATCAATTTCCTAAAATTTCTTAGCTCAATTTTTTAAAATATCTTCGATCAAATTTCTTAGATCAATTTCATAAAAATTATTAGATTAATTTCCTAACATTTCCTAGACCAATTTCATGCATCACTTCCTAGAGCGATGTCGTTGGTGAATTAATAAGGGGGAAATGAAGCGCTAGAAAGGTCTGACGAACTCCAGTTTCGATATAAATCCCAAAAATGATGTAAAAAATAATATTCCGAACCATGTTACTTTATTTGTTTGAATTTAAAGACGTCCTAGATAATATAGCTAGTCACATATACTAGCTAGAGTTTTTGATGGCTAGAAACACTAAATTAAAATATTATTACACAAAATTATCGTCTTGTTTTTACGGTCTCCTGATTTCAAATCTCCTCAACCTTTCATGTTTGTGTCTTGTCGGTTTTCTAAGAAGTTGGTATTAGCGAAAGCAAGATATTTCATAATAAGGGTCCAATCTCAAACAAAGCCCACGTCCAATAGCCGTCACTCCCCTTTCAAAACTGACTGACGCCATAGAACCTAAATCAACTAATCTATTTCAGATCAGTCGAACCCGGGTTCAGGATCATACCGCGATAAGAGACGAAAATCGAGTTGCAATTGCGACCGCTCGATCGAGTTCAAGCGATGGCTCTAGCCACGTCAATGCCGTATGGTACGGCGTATCGCCCGAGTTTCGATGGATCCAATCTGGTTGGCCTTATGCAATAACAAATTCATAATCCAATTTTATTTGAAAATGTGTCTATCACGATTATATCAACCTGCTACATATGTTATCAACCTAACGACATCTATATTCCTATCTGCCAACATATTTATGAAGAGTCAGTTATCGATTATTATTCATAATCAAATTAATGGATAGATTTTCTTTGCAACTCACTCACACCTTAAGAATAAATCGAAAAACAAGGCATGATATTTTAATTTAAAATTTTGTTTGAAATTTTAAAAAATGATTACGAAATTAAAAAAATTAAATTTACCAAAATTTGTCTAAAAAATGATTACGAAATTTTGTATAAAATATTTCTACCAAATTTTTTAACACATTCTGTGCCAAATTTTTAACAACACTTTTTTGAAATATTGTGTCAAATTCGATATCAAATTTATTGTCAAATTCGTTATCAACTTAATTATAAAATTTCATATTTTATTTGCAATCGAATTGCGAAAAAAAAAACATATCTCACAGTCTATTTCTCGAACAATCTACAGTTTCCCAGGTCCTTCCATGACACGAAAAGTTTACCTGCCCCAATGCGCCGTACTTCACGGTAGCAGGACCTCTGCACGATCCCTGTATAGATCAACCAACCTCCGCTCATCTTCAATAGAGATGTAGCGAAGCCTATTGGGCGCGCTCAATAGCTCCACCAATGTCAGTAGCGACTTGCGGGGGAGAGAGAGAGAGAGGTTTCTTTCTGCGGTCAAAGTCGTTGAGTGCAACTATCGATGACTCGTGCCGTAATAGGCCCCACGCTCGATACTTGATTCACGCGCGGAAGCAAGATTTGGTAAACAGCTGCTCTTTTGCATCCGCCTCTATGCCACCGACCCACCACCACTACCTAGAAGCTTTCTATCTCTGCATATGTCGCTACTCGCCTATGCATATATACAGTATACAGAGTAAAGCTATTCGTCTATAGGATCCATTGGCGACTGATGTCCTCCCCGGACCCTCTGGCACACAGAGCTCATTTAGGGATTTGGTAAGGGGGCATTTACTAGTTGTGACGTTTTATTTCTGGAATTTGTAATTTTGTTTAGGCGATACAGTGACTGAATTACACAGTGTGGCGATTACTGAATACCGAGTATTAGCGAAACATAGCAGTTCGATTAGTGAAATGAAACCAAAACCTGATGCGATACAAACCCACACCAATAGTATATATGTTCGTAAAAAAATCACCATTGCACGGTAATATATTGGGATATGAAAAATAATCAAAAATATTCAGTATAAAATATCTGAATAGATGTTTGCGTAAAGAGGCAGTCACCAACCCAAGGAGATTACAAATAAAAACTACAGAGCCACCAAATCTTTAGCATCACTGTAATAGGCCCATTGTATTAGCCATACACCCATTGGATACCTTTGATCAGTGTTTCCCAAACCTTTTGACTCGCGGAGCCCTTTTTAAAACCAATTTCAGTGGCGGAGCCCCTTAGAGGTCACCAATTTTAAAGGCGGAGCCCCATGTCATGTAAGTTAATGGCGTTGGGTGATTTATTTTATTTTTCAGGAGTGACAGTTTAGAAAATGAGGCCTTAGATAAATCGACACGCAAGGATAATTATATCCAGGCCTGGCCTTTCCAAGAAAAGTTAAACGAAAGGAGGTTGATTCTCTCGAAGATCTAATCTCAGATCCACGGAGGACACAATCGCAGCTAACCCGAGACCAATCGCGCTACGAACATCGTATAGCTCCAGTCAAAATATATACAAGCCATCGCCCCTTCCCCCCCCCCCCGCAACACGAAATAGCACATAGAGAGATCTATTGACGAATCGACGGATTTTTCGCCGACGCGCACATGTGTATACCCACTCACTGCACGTGGTATTATACACCAAAAACATCCACACACGTACAAGCGCTCGCGTTTCATACGTCGACACGGAATTCAAACGATTCGCGATATTATTACGTTTTGTTTTGGCGGTGGCGGTAGCAGACGCGCGCGGTGGTTGTTTACAGTCGGGATTACGGGTATCGGATCGGCACTCACCTAATTCCGGATTCAGCCATTGAAGAGAGCGGGGGGCGACGCCGCAGCTGTTCACGGGGACACGCGTACGTTGGTAGCGGCAGGGATGTCAAATTGGGGTTAGGGGAAATCCGACGGGAATCCGACTGTAAACAAGATTGGAAATTCATAGTTAGAGAAGATAAATAAATTGGTGCGGTAATACCTAGAAAATCAAAATAATAAATTGATATCGCAATGCATAGTATCAGTTGAATATTCCAGTGCATTTATTATCGACAAACATTGGAGTTAAAAAAAAATTGAAACATTGGAAAATGCAACATGGCATCCTGGTGGCGCAAAACGTCTAGCAACAATTCCAATTTTTTTTTGAAAAGATATTGAAATAATTATCCTTGACATTTCTTAATTTAGCTTATTAATTTAGCATATAAACACGACATAAATTGGTTTTTAATTCAACATGATCAAAATTAAACGATGAGAACTAAATTGTCAGCACAAATTAAAATTTTGAGAAGGGAGATTTTCTTAGAAATGTTGAAGAGATTTATTGATTTAACGTAATATTACTACAAGTAAATTAAAGTGGGTGACGAATCGATATACACAAGTGTATGACTCCATACGAGAAAACATTTTTGTTTGGCGGCACACTTTTTTGTACACGTGGGTTCGTACGAAATAGTGTTCGTGAGTCAGGGGGGGAGGGGAATACAAAAACCCTCACTTTATTCGTTGGGCGCAATTTTAATCTGAAATCCCTTTTTCCAAATGTGAATGCGGAGAAACAGTTCAACAAACTTCTGTGATACGCGCGACACACACCACCACCTGCCAACAAGTTGTCATGGTGTCCCACTGTTTGGCGTAATATCATAGTGCACTATCCTGTAATGGGACACCAGATACACAATTCTCTAATGCATTTTATCCCCACTCCCCATATAGGCGTACAGTTGCGGGGACCTAAAGTCTAATTGTGGCTAGTGTGTGTGTGTGTGTTCTGTTTGGAAGTTGTTGGCAACGCCGGCAAAATTGTACTCGTATTTTGTCGATTGGCGCGACAGCACGACAACATAACGATAACGTATTTATTTACTTGCCGCCGTTAGGCCTAAATTTTCAGTGGTTATGAATCGTAATATACACGTTATCCTGAGGCACGAGCCTGTCAATTGGTTTTAACGTGATGGGCGACAGTGGTTTTGATTTTATAATACTTTGTATCGATATGTTTGAAAATGTAGAAGCACTTTGAATCGAAAGCAAATTTTAAATTCAATAAAAAAATATTAGCATAATAATTTTACGCAGCATTAGATGAAATGCAAGAAGGTCTGCATCAGTAGAAAAATAATTATCCTAACCCTTTAAGCGGTATTGAAGAGTCTGCCTCGTTCATGTTCACTGCGTATGTATTGACATGTGTGGTATCAGCATGTTGTTTCACCTTATCCATATTGATTAATTCAATTTCACAAATGCGAAGTTTATTTGAAAATCCATATTGATTAATTCAATTTCACAAATGCGAATTTTATTTGAATTGATCAATTGACAATTGACGTGTCGCTTGAACTTTAAAAAATTCTTGGGTACCACATAATATATATTTCGATATAACGGCGTAAACTTAATTGTGAGCCAAGATTGTGACACAATTTTAAAATTTGGTGTTTCAATGAGTATAAGCGAGTGGGGTTCTGGACTGTTCCGGAACATGTCCCCCACTCATTCATCGAGACACATTCGCTTTAATTTTGTGCGATTTTCATTTTTAGATGAACGTGTCGGATAACCAATTCTACTGTATGTACGGTATATAAGCGAAAGTTTTGCATTTTAACAACACAAAGAAATAATAAGTTTACCCTCTTTCACAACAACCACGTCGCATACACACAAAATAGGTATAACGTAGACGGATACAAGTTCAGGACCACCCACATCCAACCACCAGCTCCCCCGAACCCGGGTTACCATGTCTACGCCTTCGTCCGTTTCTATAGACATTTCTCGGGGATCCGCCTTCCACATTTTGTCCGCCAACTCTGCACACACACGCACTAAATACTGAATAAACCCATATGGCACTGCGATATAAATTACAGCCAACATTTAGAAATTTTAGTGCCGCGCGCGGTTTGAGGACCGCCCATATTTTTAACGCACCACCCCCTCCCTCTCCGCGTTTTCCAAACCCTTACCACCACCCCTAAGAACACCACTGACGCACGTAGTCTATATATACTGTATCTACGGTGTAATAGACACCCCTTGGTTCACACCACCTCATCGCCCGCCCATGTCGGCAACAAGGTTGACCGCTGTTCCCTGGGATGACCCCCTGTCCAACGACTTTCAGTTTTAATGCACGGAGGGGGCTGTCCGGCTGCTAAGGTGCATTATGGGAAATGTAGTTTGGGGTGGTGGTGGTGATAGGCGGTTTGGTGGTTAGTGGGAGGCGGGCGAAGCACATGGCGAAGGAGCAATGCATTTTCTTGTTTACGGCCCGTTTTATACCGTTTTCCCTTTTACTCCGATCGCCACGCCTCCGTGCGGCGGTCTACGCCCACTACACCACACCGGCAATCAATAATTGATATTTCACAAATGCGCATTTTCGTCCGGTTGTGCAAGTTTCAAAGCCGACAATTTGTCGCGGGGTTTCTGGTATTTTCTGATGGCGTTAGGGGTTGCAACTCTTGACATGAAATCTGTTATCTTCATCGATGCTTAGTTTTTTTTTTTAAATTTCTGTGTCGAAGCACGCTTACGGCAGACTAACCCGGAAGTATTGTCAATAGGCGTAAAAATGATTAAGTTCTCGTCATTACATGTATCGTAAAAGCTATTGCGATTTTCGGATTATGTCGCAAAGAAAAGAATTGACGCAGGGGGTTTCTGCTAATAATAATTACATTTGTGACGGGGTTTCTCTTCTCGATGAATTAAGCTAAAATGAAAATAAATAATTAAAATTAGCTCTGGGCTACCGAGTTCGACTAGCAAGATTATTTAGATATATCTGACACTAAATGTTTATTAATTTTACATTGACGACTACACTTATAATAAAGTGTTTTTCGCAATAAATACAGATTTAACCCAATTAAGTATCGGTAAAACCGGACAGCCATATATTAAAAAAAATTCATGTCCTCTTAAACGTCACAGGTGGGGGTGTGTAAGATGGCCGACTTCCATTAGCGGTGACGTAAACTTCCGTAAATTCAAGATGGCGGACGTTTTTTTGTTTTGATAACCAGCTTAAAGACATTGTTCGTGCCAAAATAAATCACTGCAATGTCACATCCGGAATCATATCTGGCTAGATTAAGGATGATGCTGCCGTTCACGCAATCAATAATCAAAGCAGTTTACGAGGTAGAAAACACAAACACATCGTCATCCACGCCATCACAAAGTACAACAGCAACACCAGTCCATGCTGAATCCATTCATTCATAAGCAGACCGATAAATACCAACGCTACAACACGTCACGTGTTGAAACGATCTTGGCTACATTTATTACCGGGGAACAACGCTCCAATCTCTTTAGCATATTTACCGGCGTTCGATTTTCAGTCAGTTCAACCCACGCACACGTAAACATACAAGCCCCTCTTACCAAAGAAAATATTACCAACAGATCGAATTATCCACCACTCCCCTACCCCTGCACTAAACGAATCCTGGCACATAAATCTGTTTCCTCAAGTGACAAGGAAGGCATCGATTCATTTTTATCGGTCTAGACCGAACCCGGTTAAGAAACTTGCTAACGGTAATGACTCGCGATTTCGCCACAATATTGACCGCTTCAAACAACATCACGTTCATGTTTTGATATTGAAATATGTGGATTTTTTTCTCAATCACCGTTGTGTATCGAACTACGGAAGACTCGGAGTCCCTTGTGTTGATGTGGCAATGTCTGAAGGGAACATTTTTATCCATTACCCAAAGATCGAATAAACGAGAGCCAATGACCGATTTGAAATTGTCACATTGCATTTTTCGAATCAACTGTAGTGGAAATCACTAAAATGAGATTGTGTCCTTACAATGAATGTACCTCGACATTATTCGTGAGGCCAATTTTCACCAGCACCCATGTTTAAAATAAACGAGAACCCGCAACAAGAATCAAAACCGAGGCTGTTGAATCACAGGACGATATCTCTACCAACAACGACAAGTGATTTGCTTTGTTTAGCTAAATTCTATGATTTAAAAAAGATTATAAAAATAAAATGTAACAAAATGGACAGACTTGGATGATTAATACGTTAAAAAACAATTCACATTAAAAAATAAATAAATAAGAAAATTTCATTCAAAATTGTTTCCAATTTTAAGTGAATTATTTTTTTTTGTTTTGAATGTCAATTTTTGGGATAAGTGAACATTATAATCATCTACGCCAGCTACTAATGACGCGGGATGCCAATACGCTGTAAATACTGTCCACCTTTTTCAATCGTTCAGAGTGGTATTCCCAATTTCAACCTTAGTCGAACACAGTCACCCTCCCCGTTTCCTCTGCCACAAGGCCGCGTACCGAATGCTAAGTACAACCGACACTCCTCCACCCCCTGCACCACCCGTCCCGCCCTCTTCGGCAGGCCGACCAAAAGGCGATGGCCGACTTTTGCGCCACCACTTGGTGTCGCGTCGTTGCCACAACACACGCGCCGTCGTCATGGCAACGCCGAAAAGCCGCTAGCGCCTCCTATCCCCGCCCTCCCTCCTCACACCCTCCGCTACCACCCTGCTATTTACCGCGGGTGTCGTAGATGATGAGTCAGACGACGTTGTCCGCCCAACCCGGCCCCGTCACTTCCCCCTTTGCTCTGTAGCCCTCCCGCCATTTTACACACTCCAGAGACCCCCTGGACCCCCTTACCGTACGAAACAGTAGAAAAATGAAATGTCCATCAAGAGTTTTATAATGTAGCTGCGAGTTAAAATGACGATGCCGACCCCTGTAAGGAGGCAATCACACCATACACGGAGTCGAAGCATTGCAGACAAACGCATACCAAACAAATACAACCTCAGTGCTTTCGATTTCGCTTCCCCCGAATGGAAGCAAACAGGGAGAACATCGGGATATTGCGGTTCAGGTTGAGGCAGCCATTTGCGGTTTACACCGCATTTGTCATAGGAAACAAATCCAACAAATGATTTAATTTAACTTACGAACTTACGAAAAAATATTTATTACTACTATGCCGAGTTGTGATTTGAAGGATCGTTAAATTTTCCCAAACAAAATATCTCTTGAGAGCGAATGTGCGTCGTTTCCATGATGGCCACCATTCAATGTAAACAGTGCAGAAACGTGCACAAAGTATGTTCGCTTTACGATACTCCAAAATTTAATTTACTATCGGGTTCTTATACTATCGATAGTTTTCCGAACAATAGACTATCGTCATTCCTTTAGCTGCACGTGCGTGCGCGCCCACCCGTAAAACTCTTCGGAATAGAGCGGCGGACTTTTGGCTAGGAAACGCGAAACGCGCTTGAGTTCCATCATTCATACTGTACCATCGATACTCTCATATGGAAACGTGCGGTTGGCCCACGGGAGCGCCAAGCGGTATGACGTAGATAAACGAGCGCAGCGGAATCGTTAGCGCGATCGCCCCGCATTGTCAATTACAAGGTAAGCGCCAGCCCGCTTCCACACATACACACGCGGCTCTCTTACCGAATGTGTACGGGTGCGGGGATTTTCCGAGAACGTCGGGCGGGCCCGACGGATCCGGAAGCGAAATGAGGCGGCGAGGGAGAGGGGCGGCGAGATTAGGCAGAATTGGACGCACAATAATGAAGAGACCAAGCCACCAAAGTCGGTAGTCGGGCGCCATTGGAATTTTGTCGCTCCGCGGTTGAGTGAAAGGTCGCCGGCGTCATTTCAGTAACCATCTGAGACCTATCGCACAAAAAAATGGCGGCGATCAAAACGAATGACGACACATGAAATGTCAGCTGGGAGCGGTGGCGCGTTCCTGTAATCCCGCTGCTGGGAAGCGTACGAACCGATGGCTCATGAGCCTACGGTC
>JAUJYS010004586.1:0-11775 GCA_033995665.1 Melogona broelemanni | reverse complement strand
ACGAAAGCCTGCGCCGGGAATCGAACCCGGGACCTTTGGCTTCGTAGCATGTCCCCATACCCACTGAGCCATCGGTACGTTCAATTAAATGGCGGGTTCCGGGTCTTAGGAAATCATATACTCCGTTCTAGGAAAGTTGGAGCCATGAAAAGCAAGCATAGAGAGCCCGGACCCTTGTAACCCCAAGGCCTCGGCGGCATCGCTCTATATTCGCCAAATCCCTGCTCCACTGTATTTGTGCGTCCAAGTGCGATAAATTTCTTAAAATTTGCGCTCATTATGGCTTTGCATGTTTTTCGGAGAGGAGGCGCCGTACGCCTTGGCAAAGCGGGAGACAAAATGAGTGGGGGGAGGGGGAGGCGGAGGAGCACATTCAAATCAGGAGGAAACGGATGGGGGAACGGTGGGGGTGTTAGGCGGAGGAAAAATAGTTCCGCGTACGCTGTTCACAGCAAGAATCAATGCGGTTAAAGACACAACGGTGTAATTTTTTTCTCGAACGATTTGAGAAACGAGAGGATTTTATACAAATTACTCAATAGACACCTATGCGATTTATAAATTTATGCTGCATTTATCGGCGGTATGACAGCGTTTTGGTTTCGTTCACATTATTTTTGTTTAAGTTTGGACATGAGTAGATTGCATTTTTGAACTTGAGTAAAAACAATTAAATGAAAAGAAAACTTCGAAAACATTTGAAAATATTTGGAAATCCTTCAAAATGTGATAGATTAAAATTTTCCACGAGACTGAGTTGCGCACAAAATCTCAGCTCCGGGAAAGTTGGTTAAATAGGATTTCAAATAAGCTGAAACAAACAATCAATGTTCATATCAAGATAAGAAAAAGATTGAAAAATGAAATAAATAAGTGACTTACACCACTCTGAGTCTGGCCGTTTCAAATGTAGCGACACGAGAAATGATTTTGGCGGTGGTGGTGGTAGGAGGGGTGTAAAAATAAAGAGGGGCTTTTTTTTACGAGGCCATCCTACAAACACTGCAGCACGAGTGAATGACGCGATAGCAGCGATTGTAGACAAGATTTTTAATGCAGCCATTAATTCCTGGTTAGCTACTAATACGGGGGATGTTTTTTTTGCTACTTTTTCTCCCACAGCTCTTTCGCATTTTCCGTCGTTCACGCCGATTTGCTTTCATCGGCTGATAATGGCCATAATTTTTCGACTTTGTTTTCTCGCCTGGTTTGGTGCTCCAGTGTGCCTATAGTGCTAAAGGGCCACTTTTTTTTACCCTCAGCATCTCTTTTTTCTTTTCTCGCTTTATACTGATGTCTTGCCTCACTTATTGAAACAATTCTATCTTATTATGATGGCATTTTCTGGAGACTGAAACATACCCTAGGCAATACGAGACACTTGCTTGAAAGAATGTTTTTGGGTAGCGTCTTGGTTGCTTGTGCTTTAACGTTTATTCTGATGGGTAGTCAATATTTACATATGGATAGCATATAACCATTGAATGCATTTTTTTTAGTATTAATTTGTGGGCTAGAAAATTAAAAATATGCAGCTAATTAAATATAATTTGAGCGCATAATTATTTTACAACCGAACAAATTGGTGAGATGATCGAAAAGCCCATAAGCCTAAAGATGGCAAATTTTGTATAAAGATGGCAAATTTGATTTTCCAAGAAATCATCTTTACACATTGTTTTATTGAACAAATTATTTGAACTAATATGAAATTTTGAAGTAAAATATTTGCCGTAGCGAAAATTCAATTACAATTGCCGTTGCTAAAATTACCAAAATTGATATTATTTATCTTATTTTTATTTTATCTTAGTTTAAAAAAAATCTGAATATATAAATTTCAGTAGGTATTTTCTCTACGTCAGTGTGTGTGTGTCAGGGGTCATTACCTCCAGTCCAAGGTCAACCTATACAGGTATTAACTGGCCGGTGGCGACATTTATGTTCAACCTGCTGCGCCAGATTTGGATGCTCGATAGTTTAGAGATAGCTGATAATATCGATACTATTATAAACCCAATTAAAAATATGGATGCTCGATAGTTTAGAGATCGTTGAAAGTATTGATAGTATTGTGTATCCAATAGGAATTGAGCGCTAAATAATCGCTCGATTCGCGTTACAAATGTTCAGCCCTTTTTCTTGTATATATATAAGTTTGCGATGTACGAGATGAGCGGCATCATGTGACACATGACGTCACATATTTACGTTAAAGGGCACCCAGTTAAACTTCTTTTATTAATACTTCTACAGAGTCTATTATAATAATTATTATTAACTGTTAATTCTGTTAGTAATTCTAGAGTGCAATAACGAAGTATATAAAATAAGCCCGTATTTTAACTAGATAAAAAAAAATTCTACAGAATGGTAGTGTTAATATTTTGACTTCAAAACGAACATCATATGATCAGATCCTATGGGCGAGAGTCCAGAATTTGTAAATAATCCAGTCATTCGAAATTCTCCATCCAGGCATACACGCAACCCATTATTTCGCTTATCTTTCAAGCGTGGCCCCACCTTTCATCAGCCATCCTTTTTTTCACTCCACCCCTCCTCCTCCTACTTCCTCCACCTACACACCCATCTCGCGATGCTTCCCCGACTTTCATCCTTTGAGACTGAGGAAGTCTCCGTCACTGGTAATCGAAATTAAATGACGGCTTGCGCAGTTCCCTGTTGTTAAAAAGGAATTAAGACACGCGCTCCGTGATGGGGGAGATGATTTTGTGGAAATGAGGGGGTAATAGGGTGGAATGCGCATGCGCTGTGCGGCTACATTTTGGGGAAAATCTCTCCCCCATCAGCGAATAAAGCCATTATTCTATCAAATTTGGTATACGCGAGTGCAAAATAAAATTTTGATAAAGCAATAGCTTCGAAACTTAATTTTTTGTTCAATGTTTTGTGAAATTCTTCCAACGTGTAGTTAAAGCAGGATATGTCGCCGTGAACCTAGCAATCATTTTGCTCAGTAATTAAACTGATAATTGTAAGGCATTCTTTCTCCGATTTTTTTAATCGCTACAACGTCTGACTGATTTTATTCTTTTCTAACTAACAAATGCTTCTAATTCTCTATTTTTCCGCGTTCCTTTGTGTAAAAGCAACTGCGATTTTTGCTTTTGAAAGTATTGTTCGCGCATCTTGCACTAATCAACCGATGTCAGGTATTTGGCGTCAAGTGAATTTTTTCCAGACATCTTATAAGATTAACAACAAAGAAAATGATAGGAATTAAGCAGGTACATGGAAACAAAGAAATACTCACTAGGAGATGCTATAAATTTATGCCCAACCAACACTTACCATTCGTCATTGTCCACAATATCAGATTTTTGGCGTCTACCGATAAAAACAAAACGAGCACCTACAAAATTAGATATTTTCTTTTTAAAAACATTAAAATCTCAATTTTCAACGATTATAATGAATTCAAAATCTCACATTATAAACTCATTCTGTTCTGGGAATGAATCAACAGACCACAAATCTCATTTCTGCTATTTTATTTTCGGGTTCTTATCATTAGCGACGGCTCCATATTTTCCACATGCGGTGGCAAGCCATACACATGCACTAACACCCACACATTCGCCAACCTTATTCCCAGCGCCAGCTTCTCAACGTGCCACAATTCTCTCCACCACCTCACCATCCCAAAACTACCCCCACAACGCCACTCCCCCCGTCAATATGGAAGATGACGAAAAAAAAAATGTTCCACGTCGCTCCCACACATACACACGCGTATACACAGCGACGTTGGCCCTACCGTTGTATATGGCACCACTTAACCCGGAGGATTACAAGCAAAACACGGCAAAATCCACATGATTTATCGGCTGACATCTTTCCCACGTGCATACACGTGCGTGCGTGTTTCCTATTTAGACCCACACACACACATATACACAGACGCCGCATTGCTCACACAGGGCCCGACCCACCAAGGTGTGTACCATTTTGTTTATCCTCCTAGGGCCATACTATACAATGCCATCACGACCACTTTCGTAAGATTTGTTGGAAGAAAAAATGGATCCAACGAATGCGAAGCACAATCAGAAAAAACACCTAAAGTGTAGTAGAGCTCGTATGACAGTTATTTTGTCTGCATACAAGATACTTATTGATTACTGCTTAGTT
Source organism: Melogona broelemanni (assembly GCA_033995665.1). Taxonomy (NCBI): domain Eukaryota; kingdom Metazoa; phylum Arthropoda; class Diplopoda; order Chordeumatida; family Chordeumatidae; genus Melogona; species Melogona broelemanni. The sequence continues at coordinate 7,620 of JAUJYS010004586.1, read as the reverse complement.
ATGCAGCTATTAGGTGGATTCGGGTTCGATACCAAATATAATTTATAATTTTTGCACATGTAATTTTATACTTACTAGGTCGCATTTCATGATGTTCACGAGTAATAAGAATTATAGTCAAATAAAAAAATAAAACAAAAAGGGAACAGGTTCTGCAACAGGGCCGAAAAAAAGCACAAACAGTATCTGGCGAACTCTTCTAAAAAAAATAATATTGCCGTGATCTCGCTAAAATAATATCATCAACCGATTCAGCCCTGTTATGGGGCATAATCCTCTTTTGTTAAAGCTCAAAGACGTCTTCTCTCGTCAACATCCTTAATGTCGTAAGCTATGGTAAAAATAGTCTTTCTCGTCTTTCTCAAACGTCTCGCAACATCATGCGTAACAACAAGTGGAAATACTCCAGCGCCTCAGACTAGACGTAGGCGCCGCAGCTTAGGCTAAGGAAATAATACGCACGTAAGCCAAACAAGCCCTGACGATATGGCACGAACGAAATTCGAGCTTGGCGGTATTCCACTCGCTACAAGGGTATGTCATTTGAACGCAAAGATGGCCTCAAGAGGATATAGATATTGGTGACGGTGGTGGAAAGGCGGGGGCGGGTTGTGTTAATGGTGAGTTGCATCAGCACGCTCGTTGAACATGCTACCTGCCTGCGCGCGCCGAAAAATGACTTATGCTGATGGCGGGCACCGTGACAGCCTTTGTGCCACCTTCGACGCGCGCGAGAGCACGAAAACATTAGTGAAATTGACAATTGTGTGTGCCCGAAAAAGCTTGAAATGGACAACGATTCCAAGATGAAAAACAAACACATAAACCAAGGATGGAAAATTGCAAGGCCGCGTCGACAATAAAAACACACGCGGTAATGGATTTCGTGGCAATTTGTCGTGTATTGATGCTTGTTTGTTTTCGGTTTGATGTCTCGTTTTTTTCCCCTTCTTTTTCTTCATCTACCATGTACATTGATAGTGGATGTTTCATTTCTAAATGGTTTCAGCCACTTTGCCTCGATCCGGATAGGAAATGGAAACGTGAAAAAATATGACTAAAAATAACAATCGATAAAAACACGCCTACCACCCGTGATGCCCGGTACGCCATTGCAGCTGTTCTGTCGACATAAGAATTTATTAATTTCAACCGAATAACAAATAAACCCCATTACCCGAATATATCACATATCCAGCCAACTATGCTTAAAAGCCAATATCGTATATATTTTTTTTTATGGATATATATATATGGATTCTGTATATGCCACTTATATGCCATCTGACGGCGTTCCAAACAACCAGGTGGTTCACTGCAGCTCAATGATCTGACCAATATCGATACTTTATTTTACAATCGCGAATTATAGACGTTATTAGCAGTCCTAACGGTAAATTAGAATATTTGGCCTAGAGCCCCCGACGGCGAACAGCCGTCACATGTTAGACAACGAAATATGCGTCACCTAGTTGTAAAGCGTAATTCCCTATATAATCTATCCCATAAATTTGTTGTTTTTTCAAAGCTAACCCACATAGTGTCGACTTCCGTTTGTGTGGTGAGGCGAAATTCGTATAGGTGGCGCTGACGACGAGCGGCAAAATTAATGGAGGCGGTGGGGTGGGGGGATTTATGGGTGGCAAGGAGAATGGACTGCCTGGTGTTTGATAAGGGGTGGGGCAAATTAAAAATGTGGGCGATGGAACATGGGAGGAAATGCATTTTGTATTCGTGAGACCTGGCGATCGTGTTTGTATACCATTTACTATTTCCCCTATCAGTCAAGAATTTTTTAGCACTGTAAATGAAAGCGTAAATGCATCTCAGTCGTTCGAGTGTAGCCTCTCTTTTTATGATTTACTTGACGTATTAATTATATTAAGAATCTTACTGAAAATTAAATTTTAAGTGGTCTGCTATTCACTGGTCCAGCGTCAAAAAACAACATAAATAAAAACGTTATAAACACCAGGGATCGGTCGACAACGCTTGAGGATAAAAAAAAGTCCACCAAACGACTCTTTCAATTTTTCGAATTTATTGACACTTGTAATAATGACCAGATATTTTACAAAATGTAAATGTAAAATATTCCAATTTCAGCTGGTGTCTCCGGAGGACACAGGGATAGGAGTCTGGAAAAGGGGGGAAAGCTTACGGCACCAGGTGTAATAACCCAACCGGGGCAAAAGCCCGGCCCGGCTTTACAATTAGCCGGGAGCGACCGTGGAAAATTGGCCGGCTTGGTAATTGCGCTCGCTTTGTTTGCGGGAGGTGGAGGGGGGAAGGGTATGATCGCGCGCCCCTAGCGGCGAACGGAACGACTGGCGTCTTTCTCTATACCGGATGCCGGTAGGGAGCGCTGCGTGTGCTCGCCTCGTGTGGAGTGTGCGGCGCGTGCCAGAACAAATAGAACGAGCGGTTTTCTGCTGTGGGGATTTAGGGGGACGAGTTCTATGGCTGGTAAATGGGGGAGGTGAGAGTTGGGGTGAGGCCGTGCCACGGATAACGCAAACGCCAAATATGGCTGGTCAAATATTTTCTACAGGATATTTGCTACTAGAGGTGCAGTGTGGCATAGCGGTTGGCGTTGCTCGAAATATTCAACATTATATTCCGACACTGAATGTATAAGGTTAACTGGACACAGCTGGAATTACAACTAGAGGGAGAGTAGAGGAACAGACAAGAACAATTTTAATTCTCCGCTCGCTGATTAGCCAGACGACAAGCGCCAGCACGTGGGGATATAAAGAACAATATGTGGTCATTCCCCTACCCACCACCCCCCTGCTCAGAGAACTGAGCCGTGATGTCAGATTTTAGCCCACGATAAACAAAACGATTTCGGGCAGATCCTCCGGGTTGGCCCATATGGAAGGAGGAGGGGAAGGGGGAGGAGGAAACTAACGCCGCCTGGCGGTGCAGATTAGCGTGATGGAGAATTTTATTTTTGGGCCTACGCGGCATAGGCGTTAGTGACGGCTCTGACGTAATGGGCTCCATGGAATAATGGCGGCTCCGCAGCCGTATAATGGCAAGATTCATGGCCTCATCAGTTATTCATCACATGGTGGATGCGCGCCGTGGCTCGCAGCACACAAATACACACGATGATCCTAATTTTACTTCTAATCTTGAATGATTCGGCGAAAGTTAATTGAAGAGCGAGGCGTTCGCGTTCGCCTTTCACGTTTACATACTCTAAAGAGCTAATAATATGTTTAATGAATAACTGTTTGGTGTAATGAATCGCGGGGATATGGACTCACAAAAGCCATTGATGATTTGCGCGCAAACAAAATTGTTTCATAACACATGCGTTGTTATATAGGGACGGAATGTTCCGTAAACGATGGTTAAGAACCCAACTAACCTCGCCAGGGGCATTATCTACATTTTCCTTTCAGGCTATTCATATATGATGTCACACTTGGACCTTCATACAGTATGTTCAAACTCGGTACAGTGAACTGCTTTAATATTTGATTTGCGCATCATGGCATAATTAATTATCCATTCCTGGCCAAAGTTCAGGTGGATTATGGACAATGGTCATTAACATACGAACAGAAATTTGCACATGTTCCAATCAAAAGATCATAACAGCCGTTGAAATATCAAAAGTTAACACTGGCAATTTGCTCCCTGGTAACCAGAAAGAGCCACCAGTGGGGCCGTTGTCTATAGCGGTACGATTCACTGAAATCGGGCTCACCATCAATACCCTGAAACAAAGATTCCCGAACGTTATAAAATTGAGACTTACCTTCTAAATAGATCACTTGATTGGAGCGTTTCTGGAAAGACAAAGCAGAAATATGTATTAGTCTGCTGCGATATTTTATTTTATTTTTATTTTTTTTTTCTGAACTCCTCGTTTTGCTACGGCAATATGGGAGGGGTACATTTTTATCAGTACACTGGGATTATTCGAATATACAGTACGAGAAATAATAAACGTTTAGTGGCTATTGTAATATACACTTAAAAAATAAAAATCCGAAGACGATTATGGGCCACGCGTCCAAGTTATTCTTTTTTAATTATTTAAGAGTGTCTGCGTCGGAATCGTACTCTGATCCGCCGCCCCGCAGCCGGCTGCTATACCGACTGGGCTTCGACGAGTCGTTAAAACTTAATATAGCTTAACAAGACAATTTAGTCCATACTCGAGTAATATTAGTCCACATAGTCCAAACACCGGGATATTTAATTAGATGAACGCATCATGTCCATGTGTTGGTATTCGTACATGCACTGTTGATTCGTTAAAACTTGATGTTGGCTCTGAAAATGCGTGGAGAGAATCCCGCCAGGTGGCGCCAGCCGCCGGCAGGTCGCGCGCGCGTCGGGCGGCCGGCACGCGTGGGTTGGACGGTCGGGTCTCTCTTCATGCATCGCCGTCGGCGCTGATAACCAGACGAGAGCAGGAGGTGGAAGTGGGGGGGAGTAGGGGCAGGAAAAATGGGGGCGGAAGGGGGTACGGCCAAGAGTACTCTCTCAGTACGTGTGCTCCGATAAGCCCACGTGCCGAGCTCTCTCGCTCTCTTTCCCCGGCGCACACCAGGGATTTGATGTCATTCTATCCCCTGCAGCTAACCGGCCTTTTCTTCTCTTTTCCCTGGCATCTCTCTTCGCTTCAGAGGTGGAAACCATCCTGAGACCGAAACCACGTGCAGGACATTTCTTCCAGATATCACTCTAAATTTTTCTCCACAAATAGGTGAAACAATTGTCATCTGACAGCGCTATCATTCTGAAATTCCGTTCCCGTTCCATTTCAGTCCGATCTCCGTTAAGATGTATAAAGTCAAAATTGTTGCGTCGCGCCGCATTTTAGAGGCGCGTGCGGGCAGATAGCGATTTCAATTATTTTTATGTGAACGGTTATTAGTGGTCTCAGGAGTATATTCCAGCCCAAGCGCTTGCCCAGTTTAGCATCCAAAAATGATACAGAGTTAGAGCATTGCTCTCGTCTTTTGGTCAAGCCTTCTAACTATGGAATGTGTTGAATATTTTTGAAATTTTCCAGGCAAGAATACGAAAATCCGAAATCGTTTCAAATTAAAAAAAAATTCTTCAAAAACTTACGAGTAAAATTACAAACATTTTAAATCTGTCGAAATTGTTGGTATACATAATACAATCAATATAGTACAATGAATCACCTAAATTTGGACGACATTAAAAATAATATGGATTTTAGTTGAAAAACGAAAACTTGGATAGTAGAGTTTCAAAGATTAATTGATTATTTTTGTACCATTTTAAGACGGCGACTCCAAACGAAAATTCAAAATAAAATGCGCTAATCTCAGTGATTGGAACAGCCATCTTTTGACACAAAGTTAAAACAACTTTCAATACAGTAACCCCACTACCACCAGAGGTCACTAACTGATCCAAGGCAATTACACGCCAGGAACACTTCACTGGTACCGAAGAGCGTCTGACGTAGCACACTCCGCAAAACACTATTTCTAACACGGTAAACGGTTCCTCACCAAGATCGGCACTCGACTTACGACTCGCTCCTAGCTGGTCTTCGTCACTTCACCCAGACGCATTATTTTCCCCTCCCTCTCCTTTCCCCATTCGCTGCACCTTCATCATCTTGCATTTTTCCTCCTGCGTGATCGTCTCTCCTTCGACCCCTAGTCCACCTCTCCCTCTTCTCAGATCTCGACCATCGCCACCTTGATCCCCGTAGCATCTATTCCCCTCCACCAACCCCTTTCACCCCCTCTGCACGCTACTTCTACTCCTGATATGAAAGTAGCCTACCGCTATCGTTCTCCCGATGCATAACGGTCACTTCAACTGGAATTCACATTTGTGTTTTCCCTCGTTCATATACCAATATACGAGCATAAATAGACTGACCAGAGGAAACGGTGGAGCTCGACAAGAAAATATCGGTTCGCTTGGCGGCATTGACAAATAAGACTCACCGACACTTGGAGCCCTATACCGGTATACCGTATAGCACGATGCGATGAATATTCTTTGAAAATATTTTTTTGATATTTCTTGTTGCTCACAATTTTTTACCCGATCACAGAACAACCCCCTTTGATAGAATTTTACCCGCCTTAAAAGGGTAAGATTTCTTAAACGAGTCAAACTTATATTTTGCGTTTATTGAGCTTGTCTACTAAAGTACGAATCTGCCAACCCTTATATTCGCACTTAATAACTTCGCCAATAGTCAGAAAAATAACAGCCTTCCAATGAAACTACGATGCGATAATTTAATATGTGAAATGTTCATCGACGCCATAGCTACAGCGATGCAAATTGGTCAAACGCTTTCATTAATTCCTGCCGAGATATTCAAGGCAGATAAAGAGATAAAAAATTAAATCTAGTTAACTACTTTCGCCAAACTCTACTAAGTACATTGCTGGCGTACATTTGGTTTGCTTTGCAAATTCGTTACAATTACGTTAATACATTGTTTAGGTATTTTATACTAACAAATTACGTCACTACTCTACTCTTGAACACACTTTGATGATTGTCCAAATCATCATTGTTCATCGGTTTAATGTTCCGAATCTCTGGAAATGTCACCAGAGAGCACCCAATATGTTTAATTCACATAGTGAGTGTGTGAGAAACGGAAAATGAACAGTCGAGCCTAGTGGCTCGCGATTGACGCCATAGCTATTATACGAACAGCCGCCATTCAACTCAATTATTCGGCGTTCGAAATTTCCCTTCTGTGCTGCGCGCACACACGGTTGCCGAATAATACAAGGCCTGTCGCTGACTGGATCCCGCCGCCACCGCGTTGTAGCCAGAATCGAAGGAGGGCGAGCGTCGTAATCTTGAATGCCACCGCGCCAGCGTGAACAATATTAATCATTTTTGGAATTCATAATTTGTGGGGCAAAATTGAGCCCAGTGGAACCAACGCCGATTAGCGACGCATTAGAAGCGCCGCGCTTTTTTTTCTTCTCCTATTCTTATCGACCGACTACGTGTATATGCTAATGAGTGACTGCATACACAATGGCGCGGTGAGAAGATTCTTTCGTGGTGTTGGACGATCTCTGCTCATCCAGCCCGCCACGACGAAGAAATGGTTTTTTTTTCTGACGTTGGCTGGCAGCGATACCCCCTTCTCTTTCAAGTAACAACGTGGCCAGACTGATTTTTCAGCAAAAATGGACATGTGGCACTTTTAAAGAATATATTTTGCGAGGCTTAAACGCAGCTAGTACGCTGAATGCAACAATCAGTGGGGACGAATGGAGACAGTGTGTATTGAAGATACAAGTTTGGATTTTTCGTTGGACTATAATAAATAAAATATATTATAAAACTATGAATTTTGTAATTTGACAACATTGAAACAATTTCTTTAGGAATTCGAATTAACAATGGGATTCGAACACAAAAACTATCACCCCACAACCAAACAACAACCAAATAGTCGACGGCGAGTCTTGTAGCCAAGTGAGCATCAATCAGAAAACAGTGAACATCGATCTAAAACAACGTTCATCTTCTAGTTTTGTGGCATCATATTGAAATTGATGTCTCGTGACATAAAAAATTCATAGTATACTGTTCTTAAGCGCGTGTCTTGCTGCGCTCCTCGAAAAATTC
>JAUJYS010004585.1:0-11809 GCA_033995665.1 Melogona broelemanni | reverse complement strand
AACCACCTCTGTATTCTGCCAAGAAAAACACAGGTGTCGGGGGATCGAGGGTCGGGGTCCGGAGACGACACGCTGCTTTTAAACAAACCAGTCCCAGGACTATCCAACACAACATTTCCCTCGCCATAGCCCCCCCCCCCAAGTGGCTGCTTGCGGGTTCAACTTGTAAATCTATTTTTCGGAATGGTGGAAACATCCATGGGAATGGACTACGAGGCTTCGGTTGAATTGGTTCTCGAGCATGCGCACTGTCGCAGCGCTAGCGCCATCTGTCGCATTTTTATGGCCGATGTTATCGCGGTTTTACTGATTCCGATATCCGACATAGGAGAAATCATTCGGAACGGCTGTCAAAAGTCATTCGATAACGCTGTGTGCAGGCAGCAGCTATTTTTGCGTTTTACTAACAATAATCGGGGTGTGGGCCGGCCCGCCTATAAGACAATATCTTCCCCATTTATCTCCGAGCCTTGACAGTCGAAACGTGTGGACTCTTCGCTTTACCACTAGGTGGCAGTGTTGGATTCGTTCCTTTTGAAAAGGAACCAGTTCCCGTTACAGTTTCTCACCAATTAAAGGAAATCTAGACGTTCTTAAGTTCCTTTGCAAAAGGAACCGAGCACTGTTTCGTTCCTTTTCCTTTCCTTCAATTAAAAAAATATTTAAAAAAACATTTGCGGGAAAAATGTAAAATATTTAGGACAAATGTATATTAGCAGACACAGACCAAAAGCTTTCAACAGATCAAAATCTTTAGCAATTTCTATTTGACACAGTAAAATTGTTTCGCTGTCGACCCAATTTGGAAAATTGTACTCTTATAAAATTGAAGGCTATGGCAAAGAAAATATATCCCTGTTTCAGTTCCTAAAAAAAAAAGAATCAGTACCCTTTCCTGTTCCTCAAAAATTAAAAATAACATAGGCGTTCCTAAGTTCCTAAAAAAAACAGTTCCTAGAAACGGAACAGAATTTCCTTCATAGGAACCTAGACACTAGTTCTTTTTCCTACCCAAAACTGCTATCAGTTCACCTAGCATCTACTATCAATATAGACTCGGCCATCGATTTACAATGATGCAACAAAAACGACCGATTGGTTGAAACGCCACCAGAGGGCAACCATAAACGTCACGCGCAGAGTTCATACCTACATACGAGGTTTCAATATATTTGGATTGGGAAACTAGAAACTCCGTTGGGGATTGTCAATGCGTCACATTTATTTCATTCGTATATCAATGGTTTTTAAAGCTATCTGGAGTCAAATCATTTTGCGCCGCTTCTACTAAAAGTAGTTTGTCATAGAAGACGACGCGATATATTATTTTCTCTGTTTCGGTCTTGTCTTTGAAATAGTAAAGAACAGTAAAAATATATGTAGTAAATAATAACATCATTTAAAATGTTCGCCAAGAAAATTACCAGAAAAAATTCTTGTACCCTTAAGCATCCCAAGGAATCTTTAACTTTTACCTGACAACGTACGGGCAATAATACTTGAGAAAATAATCTTCGTACGATAAGACTAAAACGCCCCGAGTCACCAATTTACCACGTACAGCATTTCGTTACGTTGCTCGCTAAGCGCTAGACACACACCATCATTTCGACATCTTTACGCGCGCGTTAATGACCAGATGCGCGATCGTCCGCGCTTGCCCGTTTTCGTCCCAAACGGGAACCTCATTTTCCTCGCTAATGGACCGCCATTGTCCGAGCCCGGCCATTGTTTGTTTCTCCCCGCCGCTGCGCTTCCAAACGACCGACAATGCCAAAACCGCGTGTAATAGGGCTAATCGGATAAACTACCAGCCGGTGGATTTTTTGGCGCCCGCTCGAGCGGCGATTAATTCACGGACACCTCGCACCGACACCTTGCAGCGTGTATGACCTTTGCGCGTGATAACTTTCGGTTTCGGTTTCGATGGGTGATGTTGAGAAGAATCTGGTTGCGAAGATGCCGGTTTGATACGCAGTGTTGTTGTGGAACTGAACGATTCCGTACCGTTCCTAGGAACGGGTTCATTTCTGAGGAATTTTTGAACACCTTATTTCCTTTTTCTAAGAAGAAACGTTTGAAGCGGTTTCGCTCCTATTTTTTTAGGAACTGGATAGGTCGTTCCTCCCCAGATTTTAGTTTCGTAGCAAAAGTTTGGCAATAGCCGCCTTAAACATTAAATTCACTTTTTTAATATTTAAAAAAGAAATGATTAAAAGGTGAAGTTCTCACGGGATTCTCTCACGATTTGATATTTGATAGGAGTAATGGGAGCTAATAAGTTTATTTTTTTCCAGTCAACATACTGTTTAATATATCAATGCTTGAATATAACGCTCGAACATTCGTCCCCACTATCCATGCCGACTTAGACGACGGCATGCCAATGTCTAACATACTGTTTATATATTAATACATTTTTTAACGATGCATTTTTCTTTCTTTCTTGCAGGCTTGGTCAAGTTGGGTGTCCACTGTGTTACGGGGAGAAAGGTGGCCATCAAGATAATCAACAGGGAAAAGCTCAGCGAATCTGTTCTGCAGAAGGTATTTCTACATCAGTTATTGCCAAACTTTGCGAACTTCTTTAAAAATGTCTTTCTGAAAGGGGAGAAATGGGTACAATACTGTATATCATCGCTTAAAAAATCGAAACGTATCATATCCTGCCAGAAATGCTTAGAAATTCTTGAAATTGTTGCTTGACACAAACGCGTTTTTTTCCCGGAGCTGGCTAATCGATTTGTGTCTTGGCGTTGTCTCGCTACGATCATCCGAGTAATAATATTACTATTTTAGTTGTTGTCCCCGAGGTAGAGAATCTTTTTTCGAGTTGGTCCAATAGAAAATTCAATGGGGTTTAAATGCATTTCACAACACTAAAGCCGCAGAGTCAAGCGATATACTCGTAGTTTCGACATTCGATTTACTAGGCCAGTCGTGGTTTTATTCGCGTTTTACTTACTACGTTTGGTTTTTCTATACTCTACGACAATAATGAAGCATTATTTTTGTGAATGACTTGGTTCTAATTTGCCGACCAATTTTCGTAGCTAAAGTTAATTTAGATTTCATTTTAAAATACATCTTGCATTTTCACTACTTCGAATTTGCTCTAGTAAAAAATAGAAAAAATGGCCAGCAGTTTTAGTTAAAATTTATTTACAATTTTATCGGGTTTTGTCATACAAAATGACCTTTAGCCGGGTTAAATTTACTGCGTATTGACCATCAGTTGATGGTCAATACGTAGTAAATTTAACTTGTCTCGGTCACGGATTTCTTTTTTTCGGAATTGTTATCATCTCATCTGGGGCAGTTGGAGAAATTATAGTGTAAACCAGGTCATTATTAATTTCAAAAATAATGTTTGATTGTAGATTACATTTTCCGAGAAATGCGGCGTTCCATTCATTATGTAGTATCAACTTGTGGAAGACCTAACTAAATTTCTGAAAACGTTGTCATTTATTTTGGGGTTACTTTAATTGGGGCGACGTTAATCAGGACAGGGTCGTCATCTGAATCGAATATTGTAAGTTAACTCCGTGTTCAAAATGGCAGCCCAGCAGTTACTAAATAGAGTTTCCTGTTGAGTTCACTCACGCCGCCGACGTGAAACACGTCATGTGTGTCACGCAAAAACGAATCACCAAATCGCTTCCTAAATTGATCGATTTCGAATGACAGTTAAACTGTACGAATTTGTTTTGACGGAAGCGGTGTAGGGCCAAAAAACGCATGGTCACCTCCAATAGTTGGTGGAATCTCAACAGTCTCTTCAGGCAGCTACATCTAGAAAACAAAAAACTAACGAGATTGATAAAATAAAAATAACGCCATCTCGTTTACTTGTGGATCTAAGCTGTACTCCTGGGCTCTAGCCCTTAAAAATCTTTTGTTTGTCTGGTTCTTCGCGATTTACAGATCTACTAATTACCAGCTGTAAAATTCTAACGCGCCGAAAACCGTAACTCCAATTCTTGTTAACGACCATGTTGGTGGTTGAGACAAAACTCTAAAATAACAAATTTATTTTTCTCGTGTTTAATTGCGAATAACTAGTCGTATTAAATAAATGCTGACGGTTAACATAAAGTTACATGTCTGAATGGATTCGACCAGATCCTATACACGGTAAACCACGGATCGAATCCCATTTGTCCCCGTATTTTTATTTATTTTTATTTTTATAATTACTGGAGGTATTATAATTACTGGTAAGGGGCACATTTTCACTAGTTTACCGTGATAGAATAAACGAGATTCCGCGCCTGGAATCGAACCCGGGACCGCCGCACCACAGCCGGTTGAAATATCGACTGTGATACGACGAGTCGTATACTATCCGATCAATAATTGGAGTTAAAGAAAATTCGTTTAGAATAAGGGCTGGTAATCATTGTTGCGACATTGCCAAAAATCAGCAAGCGCCGAATAAAAGAAATTTCTACTCTTACATCCTTACAGTTGGTAGTAAAAGCATTTTGCGCCATGGCAATTAATTTTTAATATCATCCGAATGGGTTTTTTTCTTCTTTCTTGAATGGTTTTTATAGGTGGAGAGAGAAATTGCCATCATGAAGCTCATCGAGCATCCTCACGTGTTGTCACTGATGGACGTCTACGAGAATAAAAAATACTTGTAAGTTTCGCTATTCACTTCTGCGGCGAATCCTTGGTGAATTCGACTTGTGTACATGTATTCACATATCGCGATCCTAGCGGAAAAATCCCCGGTGCATTCGCATTGACGGTACTTGCATTGATGTCGCGATCCTAGCGGCAGTAGTTGGCCACATTCTGTGCCACGTTACTGTATCGAAGTAAAAACTCATCCGCATAGTTAAAATATCTGAAATCGACTACTTGTGGTAGTCACAGTGGTAGCCACAGTGGTAGCCATTGTTGGTGAAAATTTCTTTCGAAAAGCAACTACCGGTACGTGTAATTTTTGTTCCAATTTGTCAATTCATCTTCATAAAAAATGAAACTTATCCCGGTTTCTACAATTATTTAAACGTTAAAGGTGGTAAACAATGCTTCGTTCCTTTTTAATTCAATAAATTAAACTTGTTCCTTTTTTGGCCTTTTCATAACCGGAAATACAATTATGAATAAATTGGAACATTTATAAAGGGACGTCTTCAAATCATAAAAAAATAATGAAGGCTAAAAATTGAATCACGGATTACTCTGCATTTAATAGATATTTGAAACTTCAAAAACTATCAAGTTTTCTTAATTATGTTTTTTTAAATAAGTAAATATTGCGAAGTTAAAATCTGCTCTGTTTATAAAAAGAAAATTTTGTAAAGTTAGTTAATAAAGTTATTTTTAAGTTAGTAAAATTATTTTTAAAAACATTCCAAAAGTTCCCGCCTTGAAAAGGGAACCGAGTCATTGCAAAGTTACCGTAAAAGGAACGAGTTTCTAGGAACAGAAATATAATGTTTACTTTCGTATACGAGCTGTGGTGATTGTGCCCCTCTTTGCTTTTGGAGTTTTCGACATTAAAAATATGATTTTCCGATGAAATTAAACTGATAAATGTGATACCACTAACAATGGTAAGCCGTGTTGAAACTGTGTCAGTGATGTTTTGTCACGTGACATCATTGTTTGGCGAATAGAACGATCACGCTTCATGATTTCGAACTTGCTGAAGCACACAGGACTAGTTCTAACAATTGTTGGTAGGATGGCTCCGGAACCAGTATAAATTGACACCGCAGAAACATCGTTGTCTAACGTTGTTACCATTAAATGTGAGAAATTTCCGTTTATGTTCGTTGAAAAAGAACATGTCTCGTAGGAGTCGTTCGTTTATTGTTATGCGGTAGCATCGCACCGCCAAACAGGAAAATTATTTTCTTTCACTGACAAACCGTCGTTCCCATCTTTTATTAAAATCACGTTTAAGTTGAACAATTGTTTTGTCTCGCTGACACATTTGGAAACCGCGCTAATTGCTTCAGGGCGCGCTAAAGTGGCTTTAAAATGAGTTTTGTAATTGTGTGCATCTTCTAAAGACGGAATCTTAACTTATGACCCTAATTATTTAAATTGAGATGTGTGACAGGAGGTGACGACGGTTTGAGCGGATGCTCTCCGTCAAATCCAATCCAATCCAATGAGAGTATGATATTTGAAGAGTTACAGCGAAACATTGACATTTGGTCGTCTTCAAGGTTGAAATTAGTAAATAAATTTATTTTGTTCAACACGGAAATAAGAGCACTCCTTGATAAGGCGTTCAGGTGTTTGTTCGCCCATATTGCATGGACAAAATGGATGTTAAAATGTGATACTTGTACCATTGCACCATTGCAGTGTATTCTTAATTATATCGTTATCGAATGCTCTTGTACTTCCGGTGGCAGGTACCTTGTTTTAGAACAAGTTTCCGGCGGAGAGCTGTTCGACTACCTCGTGAAGAAGGGTCGGTTAACACCGAAAGAGGCGCGGCGGTTCTTTCGACAAATTATCTCGGCCCTCGACTTCTGCCACAGTCACTCCATCTGGTGAGTGAACTAGAACATTATGGTTGAATGATTTTTTATTTTTAATCACCGTAGTGCCTAGTGTACTACAGGATTACTGCACCCTTATGTCTCTATGGAGATATGTGAGGGGCAGGGAAGTAAAATGTAAAAACTAAATGCCGATACAGATGTATAATTAAATAAATTATTCTAATTAAAATAAATAACGCTAGTAATATAATTCCGACAGGTGCTAAGTCGGACTTTATTTTACTGATTTTACCTATTATAATAAGTAATTTTCTATTAGAACATTATGTGCTGTGAGAAGTTAATTATGGCTGCCATTGGCATTATGTTGATTCAATTGGCAACGCGAGTAATTAAAACATAGTGTGCACAATAAGAAAAATCAGTGTTATAAAGTCCAATAGTTCGACACTTTTAATCTGTCAGGTATACAGAGGAATGTTTTCTTAATTAATTCCACATCTGATCAGGCATGTATTTATTTTTACACCATGCATAATGGTTCGTTCTCATTGAAATACACATACATGGTTTTTCAATCTTGTGTCTTTTATGTTCGTTTCAGCCATCGTGATTTAAAACCGGAGAACTTACTATTAGATGAAAAGAATAATATTCGGATAGCGGATTTCGGAATGGCGTCGTTGCAACCGGAAGGATCCCTCCTAGAGACTAGTTGTGGATCTCCCCATTATGCTTGCCCAGAAGTTATAAGGGTGAGTCTGCTAATCAGTTGATCTTCGTGAAATACCGTTGAAGTTCTAGTTTATAATTGGATTTTTAATAGCAGAGCTACATGTATACAACTTTAGTTCCATTTGTTGGTGATTCTCTAAAGGAAACAGAATATAAGGCTAAATTTTATATCTAGTTTATTCAAATGTTGTTGTTATTTTTAACTAGTTTTGTGCATTTCATTTTGATTTAGTATAATGTTTTGTTTTTTTTCTTTCAGAAAACAATTGCTTGTTGCAATGACAAACACATTTTATAATTTAAGCAACATCATTATGATTTTTCATCGCCCCATGGAGCCCAGGAAAAATAAAAACAAAGTTTAAAGCTCGGTTGTTCTTTTATTTTTTCGTAGGGTGAAAAATATGACGGCAGGAGAGCCGATGTCTGGAGCTGTGGTGTGATTTTGTATGCACTGTTAGTGGTAAGTTCCGATAACAATTTTTCCATAAAAAATTCATACGAAATACGAACGAGACATGCGGTCAATTTTTAAATTTTATCTTCATTTTATTTTTATTTTTTAGTGTGTGCAACCAGATACATGCACGTAGATAACAAATGATAACAAATACAAATAAATAATATTCATTAGCTTCGTGAAATTCGTCTATGAATAAATACATGTATAATGATGTAAACAGAATTCGGATAAATCAAAGCATTTAAAAAAGAAATATCAATACTTGCGCAATATATCGATACTTAGCATACGTAGAGTTCACTATTTTGTTCGTGTAGTGTTCCAGATAAATTAAAAAAAATTCGGCAAAGTTACACGTTCAAGGCATGAGCGACCTGAAAATACGGTGTCGAGTGGGGCGCGTTGCGAAAGTCAGTCTCACCTGATTAGTCACTTCATGTTATGTTTTTGGTTAGGTAAGTCAGTTTCCCTACGCACCCAACTCGACACCGTATTTTCAGGTCGCTCATGTCTTGAACGTGTAACTTAGCCCAACCATGAACCATCGCGTCATCTGTCTGCAACGGTCCGCTTGAAGAGACTTGACAGTGCTATTCAAGCCTCACGTCAACATTATCTCCGGCGTTGATGGAAGAGAAAGGAGTAAGTAACCCTGACCTTGAATCCTTCAAGTTTTATCGCGCCTACGTTTCAAAAATAACCTAATTAACGAGGGGGGAGGGGAGGTGCGCCATTAAAATAAGCGAACCATTTTCTGGAAGAGATAAAGACAAAAAACACCTTTCAACGATGCGATCTAGAGAAGTCGTACGATAAAAATGGTTAACCCGTTAAATATGGGATTTCAATTGGAGCTTTCGCTCGGCAATTCTTTGCTCGACGAGCATTCTCATTTTTTTTTACTATAGTTTGACATCCGTATATTACATTTTTACACGTAATTGAAAATATGATAAAAGTGACCTACACCATTCTGCTTTTAACTGCTTCAATTGTAAATTACGATTATTACGGTGCAATAGAGCAGTTGCGGAGCGAACCGCAGATTACACATACACACACTACTGTGCACATACATGGGTAAACAACTTCCAACATTCGTTATTGCAGTGAAGAGATTTTCCCCCAACCAAATCCCACCCACGCCAATCTAATACCGATGCTACCTGGGATTACCGGCGCCAAGTACACCGCGCATCGGAGTACCCAGCCAAGCGAAAAGACAATTAAGGGAGGAAAAGGGAGTATTTTGCACCCGCGAATTCGCACTTTGCACCCGGTGTTATTAAACCCCTACACTCGCGATTATTGCACCCGAGTGTCTCCGTCGACGTAAAGCAGTATTGGGTAGGAACGGAACGGAAAAGTTCCGTTCCTAGGAACTGGATCCTTTTCTTAGGAACTTCGGAACACACAAAAGTTCACTTTATTTCTTTAGGAACTGGTTCCTTTTTTTTCTTTTGAAACTGGAACTTTGATTTCTTTTCTGTGGGAATGGTTTATTTTGCCTTAATTTTCAATTTTCTACGAGTAATGGCTAAATATTTTGTTCTGTGTCCGCAAATCGACCCATGCCCTTTAGATCAGTTCCCGCAAATGTACACCAAATGTGTCATGTGTCAAAGAAAAAAATTGTGACCACTCGGCAAAATTTTCCTGGAACGCCCAGGTTTCGTTTAATTTGTGTAGGAACTGGAACGGGAACTGGTTCCTTTTTTTCATCGGAGGAACGGGAACTGTAACTGGTTTATTTTCAATAGCGGGTTGTTAGGTTGAATTCAAAAGAACGAACCCAACGCTGAGACTCCCGCTTGTGGACCAGGGAAACGAGACAACATAAAACCATTTTCCGCACTTTTCGTTTCGACACTATTTAAGACGCCTTCATTTGCAGCTCTCCCGTTGCTTCGAGGAATGCAGCGAAAACGTGAACGCAAATATATAAGCCGTTTTAATTAGCAGCGCGAAGCGTCAGGGCTAATTGAAATTGAAGATCCTTTGCGGGTCCAGAATGTCGTAAGTCTCCCCCCCCCCAGCCGTTAAGATACTGGTAATTGTGTAAGATCGGAGCACGTTCATCAAAAATGACAATTTCTTGGAAGGAAAAGCGAAAATTCTAACCAACTAAAACGGCTAAGCGCTGCCGGGTATCCTCTAATGAGCAAATACAATTTGAAAGCATACATTATTCACCAGAATTAAGTGCTCGCGTTACTGCGTCTGCGCACGCATATCCTCTCCTGCTTTTGCACCGATTATACCGTCAAATATGCGACTGAAGGTGGTGGGAGGACACATATGCCACCCCTCAACCAGACACAATTAAATGACGTCACGCTGCGGGTATCCCTAAACGACCGGCAATTCAACAACACTGACGTCACCGTGTACTGCAGTAACCCATTGCCACCGCGGACCCCCACGCCACCGCAAACAGAACCTCGAAGTGAACAACCGACGACTTTGCGTTTCGTAGGTCCGAACAATTTGTTCGTTCTCCAGAAGCATCACAAAATATAAGCAAATTATATTCTCAGAATACAATACAAAGTTTTGAAGACAAGAAAGTTCTAGCTTAAGAAGCGCTGTTCACCAGGTGACGCACATTTCTTCATTTGGTTGCAAACAGTAGCCTGCAATTACATTTGCAATGTGTACCCGCAAGCAGCCCAAGGTGGGTCCTATATCGGGTGTCAAGGACGAAGATGTCATATTTTTACCACTGATATTTAATTTTCTGCTACTATACTAATTTATTTACAAACATGCCAGTGGGTGAACTGTTAATTTGGCCCTGCCTCGATTTCTGTCCTAGGTAAGGATCATTAACGTGTACCTGACAACATACACGCACGGACCATACGGCTTTGCTTATATTCCGAAGGAAGGATCGCACACGCAATGATTTCGCCCGAGAAATCCACAAAAAAATGTCAAAATGCCATCTAGTGATTACAATGGACACCTAAGGAGAAGAAAAGGTCTGAGGAGGAAAGATTATTTTTCGAACTAAGACAGCCTTAAACAATTAATTTCGCCGCAAGTAAACACGTGCGTTACTTACGCACGGAAGCCCACGCGAGTCAATGCGACACCGACGAGGAAAAAAGAGAACTATTTCAAAGAAGTACTTCGGAGGAATGGGGGGAGGGGAGGAGGAGGAGCTGGTCAATAAACGGTAGTTTCCGTTTAGAATGGCGTGCGTGCCATGCTCCAATTAATAATGTACAAAAAAGTGAAAGCCATTATTCGTGAGAGAAACTTATCCACAACAACAGTTGCAGTGGAAATTTGTGAAAGTTAATCGAAAGGGGGGATCGTTGTACTGGTGACCCATCAATTAGTGAATTTCGAACCGACTCCAAATTAATTGGGGTGGTTTCACTTTTTATGACTCATCGATGCGAGCGACTCCTAACGAAAAACGGTGATGAGATTCACAAAAGTCAAACGCCGCCTATTCCAAAGGCTTTTTAAATTCTCCATCGTACACAATTACCATTAAGAACTTTCGATTTTTTGCATTAACGATTTCAACGTTCTCAGAAAATTGGGTCAGCGACTGTGTTTTGACAAGACGAAGTAGCATATGCGTCAGTGTTTTGACAAGATGAAGCCGGAAAATTAAAAGACGCCCTGTAATGAATTTTTCGCAGATAACGTAATAACGATTTTTCTAAAGAA
Organism: Melogona broelemanni; assembly: GCA_033995665.1. Lineage (NCBI taxonomy): Eukaryota > Metazoa > Arthropoda > Diplopoda > Chordeumatida > Chordeumatidae > Melogona > Melogona broelemanni. The sequence continues at coordinate 451 of JAUJYS010004585.1, read as the reverse complement.
AACATCGTCAATTATTTATCGCGCGTTCCCTCCGATAAAATCAAATTAGATTTTCCGTGGAAAATGCTCCAGCGACATTCGCTTCTTGAAAGTTTCGAGTATCAAAAATTCTGGAGCGAATTGAAGGAGAACTATGTATGTCGAAAATGGCTTCGATTCATTTATGAAGTCCTTTGTCAATTTCGAGCTTAATAGGTTGATTTAATTCGATATCAGCCAATTAGGCTAATTCAATTTTCGGTCTCAGTATCTTTATCCAGATCAATAAGAAATATTGATCAAATTGTCAGTTACTCAAGATTCCCAGCATATCTTCAGGCTGATATTAAAACGGAAATATTAAAACATTCATTCTTTGTACATTCAAAACGTACGTACGAACCGATGGCTCAGTGGGTATGGCGACATCCTACGAAGCCGACGGTCCCGGGTTCGATTCCCGGCGCAGGCT
>JAUJYS010004584.1:0-11810 GCA_033995665.1 Melogona broelemanni | reverse complement strand
AGCCTGCGCCGGGAATCGAACCCGGGACCTTTGGCTTCGTAGCATGTCCCCATACCCACTCAGCCATCGGTTCGTACATTTATGTTTTTGAACTTTTTTTAACTAATTTTGTTTTTGTGTCTTCACTTAGCCCTGCTCTCGAAAGTTTCCGGACACTACTGACCGAGTACGTCCAGGACGGAGATCGGCGGCTGTCGTCCCGCAACCTAACCACCATCCGGGTTCTTTACCGGCGTGCAATCCAGAACAGCTCGGATCCATTCAAAAGGTGAGCCCATATTTTTTGTCGGCAATACGAGTATTAATTTAATTTAAGTAAAATGATTTTTAAAAATCAACTAATAATGCTCTGCTTTTTGGTAATATATCCACCCAGGGCCGTTTTCTGTCTGGTGGGGTGCTGCGATGTCAAGGACGACCACGGCGAGGTAGCCGACAAGATCGACGATTACCTGTGGATCAAGTTGTGCCAGTGCCAGACGGAGCCGACTAACGAGGCGCCCTCTGGCGATCACTTAACCTACGCCCAATTCCAGACCAAACTACTCGAGGAATATGGTCAGTCCGATTTTCAAAATTGAGCTATGGAATTGCTTCAGAGTGTTACTTGCAATTTGGTTCACATTTTGATCACTGAAATAAAAATCATGTTTCGGAATAGAAACAATTGAAGAGATTCAAAGCAGCCAAATACATTGCTGTTTTGTTTTTGTTTCCGTTTAGGCGAGAGTCACTTCCGCGCCTTCCAGCAGCCGTTTCTCTATTTCCAAGTCCTGTTTCTGACGGCCCAGTTTGAGGCAGCCATCGAGTTCCTGTCCCGTATCGACCATCTGCGTAGTCACGCCGTGCACGTGGCGCTCGCCCTCTTCGAGGCCAAGTTGTTGGCAGTGCCCCAGTCGATACACGCCCAGATACGTGAGTACAATGCACTTTTTTTTTTTATAAATCACCGTAGTGTCTATTGCACTACAGGATTACTGCACTCTCATGTCTCTATGGAGATGTGCGAGGGGCAGGGAAGGGAAGGGTTGGGGAATGGCAGCTGGAATAGCCAGGCTGCAGGATCCACCCCTAAGCTCTCGACTCCCTTATGGAAGCTCAGGGGTGACGCCAGTACCCCAGGCTAACGAATAAACGAAAGCCTGCGCCGGGAATCGAACCCGGGACCGTCGGTTTCGGAGGATGTTGCCATACCCACTGAGCCATCTTGTTTGTTACTGTATTTTTTTTTTCAATTTTTGTTAAAGTGGTCTACCATTTTTTTCAATTTTAAAATCCTCAAAGGGTAACTTGGTAATTTGTCTTCATTCCTAATTAAAATACACAATTAAAAATCTTAATGAATGGACAGGTACAAGGTACAAAATATTTAAGAATGTGAAAAACTAGTATGAAGGACTTGCCATCCGTTGCAAGAATTATAGTTCATGACTGATGTCATGCCTTTATTAAGCATTTTCTTCGTGCTTCTTAATCTTTTGTATAACTCGGTAGTTCTTTTGCACTTTTTTATTTGTAAACTGAAGTCGCACTTGAACTTGAACATGAACTTATATTTTATTCACCTTTTGTAGTTGAAGTCTTTTAAAAATGGTACGAAATAATCTCCTTGCACCAATCTCCTTCTGTTACCATGTCAATTGAAATAAAACATGCAGTAACACCCAAACTTTCGAACGAAACATTGTATGTCGGCCATCTTGCCCTAATAAAATTTCGATAAACGTACTGTCGAAAATGTTACTTGAAAATGTTAGTTTGTTATACCTTGCTATTCCATTTCAGTTTCCAAGGATACTGCCGACGTGTCGCCGATAAGAAGATTGAACTTCGTGCGCCTCATCACTTTATACACGAGGAAATTCGAAGCCACCGATCCGCGAGAGGCGCTGCAGTACTTCTACTTTCTCCGGTAGGACTTCGCGTGGCTTCTTCATTTCTAAAAATAAACAAACATTGTTTTTATTCGGTTTTTGATAACTTTGATTGGCCGTTTCTCCAGATCCTTGCGCGGACCCAAGAACGAAAATTTGCTCATGACGTGTATCAGTGAGCTCGTGCTGGAAACAAGAGAGGTCTATTGCATTTTTTTTACTTGTTATTTCATCCCTATCAGCTTGTGTGAAATCTTCGGAAATTATCATATCGCGGTACTAAGTTTTCACGTGTTACCACATTTTGCGAATGTCCCCATATCTAACGTGCACATTTTTTTTCCCTCGCTAGTTTGACATGCTGCTCGGCCAGATGGAACCGGACGGTTGCCGGCGTCCCGGTCTCATCGACAAGTTCGGCGGCGATCCCCAGAAAGTCATCGAAGCCGTGGCGGCCGATAGCGAGAGCAGGGGCATGCTGGAAGATGCTGTCCAATTGTACGACCTGGCCAAGGTGCGAAATATTTATTACGAAACTTATCTCAAAAACATTTTTCCTCACGATACCCTCTTGTACCTTTTGTCCGAAAGCAGTTCTCAAAATCTTTGCGGATAACGGTGATAATATTTTTGTTGTCGGTTTTCCAGCACCACGAGAAGGTTCTCCTGCTCCTCATCAAGATGCTGGGGCAAGTGGCTTCGAGCGTCGGAGCTCCCCAATCGCGTCGTGATCGTCTGCACAAGTTGGCCGTGTCACTGGCTGAGAGGTACGCATGTACCCCGTTGGTTTTATTATTCTATCGTCTCCTACTCCCGAGATTTAAGGCGGAAAGGAAAATTCCTAATTTTCTATAAAAAAACTCTACATTACTTGTTGATCAATTAAAGATAATAATTCCCTTAGCTGGTATTCTTGTAGAATTGGAAGTTTCATTAAAAGTGGTGCAAATTACAAATACATCCGAACTTGATTGTTGGCAAGATCGATTTTCATAATGTACCGTCTAATCCTGTCCCTTATCCGCACGGAAAAAGGCAGAAGATTGGACGAAATTAAATATAATTTACTTGACTCCACGTGCAGACAGATAAAATAGAGATAAAGGCATAGAAACTAAACTCTTTTATTCAGTAGAATTAGTCGGTAGACTTATTAGTAGAATTAGTCGGCATTACAATCCCCCAAACATTTTCTATGGGCAAATTTCAGATATCGTTCTCAAGGCCACAACGCTAGCCGCGACACCACGGCCACCTTCTTTCTGATGCTGGACATCCTCTCGTTCTTCGATACCTACCATGCCAAGAAACACCAAGATGCCCTTGACGTGAGTAGTTAAACTGGTTCTTATCGGGTTGAAAATATGTCTAATTTCACAAGGACACTGCGTATAAAAATTCTCTTCCGTTACTTGCAGATCCTGAAGAAGCTGCAACTGGTTCCGTTCCAGTCTACCGAGGTGGAGCAGTACGTGGTGGCCTTCAGAGACATCGCTGACGAAATCAGACACCACCTGCCGGACATTCTCCTGGCAGCCATGAGCTGCTTGCAAGCGCTGTATGCGGAGGCCAAGTAAGGGAAAATTTAATAACCATTTTATAACCACTTGATAAGCTACCTCATCCCGGGCGAAGCCGGGGCACATTTCTAGTAAATCAATAATTATAAATTGCTAAATACTGTACGGTCGAGTTGTGAATCAGTTGTCTAAAATTTACTTAGAGTTCGAAAGTCTTGTGAGTCGATCGTACTTTTTACAGATGCTTTTCTATTTTCCAATTCACCTTTTGAAGGTTCGTTAATTAATTTTTTTTCTTTCTTTTCAGAAGTTCTCCGGGATCGTCGAGGCGCGACGCTGGAATGAGCAGATCCGGACGAGAAGACAAGGTAATTCTAGAGAGGCGACTGTTTTTTCACAGTTTCCAAGCTTAGATATTGATTTTGCACTGTGTTTCGTAATAACTGACTCTCGATTTGTATCTTCTCTAAATTGATTTCAGTACGCCACTTACTTGCAACAGCAGGCTCAAACTTTGGTGACGTTTGGCGGCATGGTGCCCTACCGCATGCCAGGTGGCACAGTTGCCCGGATGGTGCAGAAGGAGATGCTGATGCACTAAAGAGCTCTTTTCTTTTTATGGATTCCGTTTAAACTTAACACAGTTTGTGAATTGTGTTTTGCAATCGCCGATTAAAATGATAAATAAAATTTTGTATTTCAATTTAAAGAGATTATGTGTTGAAATTTTGTGTATCGCTTCTCCTGTTAGAGTATAGATAAAAATCTACACGTATAGCACAACAATTCTGGATCTCTTGTCAAAACAAGTTTCGATAAACACTGAATATTATTTCTTTGGATCTTAAAAGATTAAGGAATTATTTGCTCGAACAAATAAAAAATTTGAAAAATGTACTTCCAGATCCTTTTATCAACAACTAGATGTAAAAAGTAGTAACAACGATCATTAATTGAGTAATTAGTGAATTGAAAAGTTCTTTCTCGAGCAAAGAGAAAAGGAAACGGCAATTTCTCGAAATATTCGATGTTGTAATAAAATAAAGAACTTTATAACACATTAACGATGTTTTGTCAAAGTGTAAATGTTGAAAGTACAGTATAGGTGGTAGAATACAATACAAACAGTTGACTTTTCCTGCGATCATAAGATCGCCTGACCGTTTCCTTTTCTCTTTGGTCGAGAAAGAACTTTTTGATTTAGCTAGTGCAACGGCTCCTACAATTAATTATTTATAGTGAGTGATTAGTAGTTAATTTGCTGCACCAACAATTGTGAAATAATATAACCTGGATTAAATGAGCCACAAAAGCATTGTTGCACTTTTGTCAACTGTAAACTAATTTACCTGTTAATAAAGAATGTGAAAAAAGTCGAGTCTTCTGTATGGCGCCGATAAAAGTTTCTAAAACGCAATAGAGTAATCATAGTTGCCTGGTCCAAAGGAAAAACTTGAAATTGCGCAAATAAATGTATTGTGAGCACCTATATACACTTAGTGGCCACTTATTGAGTCAAGAGGTCATTAGGTCACCGTGTTAGTCATCAACCAAAAGTGGAAAGCCCTAAATCTCCATAGTGACATGACGACATATTAAAAAAAAGTTAAAATAACAAACAAGACACGTTTTAAACAAAATGTATCGCAATTTATTGAGGAAAATCCAGACATCAAATTCCCTGATTTATCACTGGTCGAACCACTTGTAAATAAAGCGGAAGAGTATTCATGGTCGCAATATCCAAATAGATAAAAATTAATACACATTGTGAAATTAAATTCGAATGAGGTGGTACGGCAAGGGTCATTCAAATATTACCACACCAAGAGTGATTTTTATTTGCATTCGATACTGTGAACAGGCAATAAATACACTTATTCAGGGCACTGCGAAAATATTTACAACTGTGGAGTGCATTATGGAGTCATCGTAGCACATATGCTTCGAATACACGATGTTCGAATCATTGTAACTACAATACACTGTCCTTATTTACATAATTAAAAACACATTGTAGAAAACGTCGCATATCAAAACTGCAACGTCTCCTTCACCAGGATATCGAAAGTGGACTGCTGCCGCTTCTTCCGATAATCGTCAAACTCCGCGATCACGGGCAACAGAAGCTCCCGCAACCGATTGTACTCCTCGTGATCGCAACACGCATCACCTCGTGCAATCAGATCATGCAACGTCGCCTTGTACCGATACTTGCTCTCCTCCACCAGCGCTGCCACCTCGTGCTCCTTGATAGCGCCACCATCCTGATTGAGTATCAACGGTTCGGGCACCACCACCACCATCTGATTCTGCTGCACCACCTCAGTGACGATCGGATCGTGACTGGCCACCCAGTGTTCGAACGCCTGGTGGTCGTACTCCACCACGTGTGACGTTACCGGCTGCTCGATCACGTGATGAGTCGGTGGCGCCACCAGGTGATCCACCGTCCCGGGAGAGGAGAGCGTAGCGCACACCAGGTGAATATGCGCGCACATGTTCCACGACACGCTGTTATCGATGCAGGTACAGGTGAACGCGTGAATGCACACCGCGCAGTACTTGCATGTTAGCGGGCACTCGGGCGTGCATTGAGCTCCGCGTTGTCTCTGTACGCGGTAGGTTTCGTTGGGCGAGACCACGTTCCAGGTACCGGGGTCTTCTCCTCTGTCGTCGGCCGTAACCGGTGAGACCGATTCAGGGGAGAGGTGGTAGGCGGTGAGACGGTGGCGTTCGTGCAGGCGATCCACCGTCTGCTGGCTGACTTCCGGTGGCAGCGGCAGGGGGCGGCCGAGATGGCGGTCCCGCGCGAAGGCCATGATGACGTGGAGAGAGCGGTCAAGTCCCTTGTCTTTCTTCTCCTCCAGAAAGAGGATGTAGTTGAGCGTCTTGTGGGCGGTGACCAGGCTGTCGTAGCCGGCGGCGTCTGGCCACTCCTGGTGGCACTGGGCCCAGGCCTCCGGTCGCTTGGCCCACTCCTTGCGGAAGTAGGCGCCGAACTGCTGGGTTTCCTCGCGTTCGAGCAGGGTGGCCACGGAGGACTCGAGCATGGCGTCGAAGGTGAGGCGGTCGCTCTCCATCAGCAGGCAGCGCAGTGTCTTGTACACCTCCACCTGGTGACGAACGAACAGTCAAGACTTAAATTGAAAGAATTATGCGGCTGATGCCTGAATTTCGAGGCGTGTCAAAACTGTGCCCGTGCAGAAATAGATCCTGCACGAAAACGAGACTTTCACTTGTGGACCGACATAATTCGTCAAACGACATATAATTCACAAAAATCGGTAAATTTACAGGAGCTGTTGAATACGATAATTAAATGTTGAGAAAATAAATAGGCCATCATAACGAAAAAGTGGACAGCAAACCGATGTGGATACAGGAATAAAAATTGAATAATACGTTTATCCACAACGAATACCGTATACTTTCTCGTAAAAGTCGTCAAATTTACTGAACATGTTGAGGCGGTTCTACCACCTAGGTCTCCCACCAGGGGCGCCAGTGGTCGTCTTTGACGTAGCTGAGACTCGACGCGCTACTGGACGCTGACGCTGACGAGGGAGCACAGCTTTCGCCCTTCCAGATCCTCAGACTCTCTCTCTCGCTACGACTCCGTCAGACTCAGTCGCGTTCCTGATTCTTCTGTGCTTATCGAGTGTTGTAATTGATTCCGCCGAAATAAACGTGTTTCACATTTCCACTACATCATTGAAGTCTCATCTTTACGTTCGCCTCAATTGGTGACCCGGACTGAAGAACAACCCAACAACAGCAGATTCGTAAGCATAAGACATTTTTAATTAACACAGTTGATTCAAAAATTTGCGCCGTTCGCCATCACGTGATCTTAACAGACAGATCATTAAGCCTAACGCTGAGCAACACGTGGACCCCAGGCCTATTTGTTCAGACAGCGAGCCCTACTGCAGCTACTTTTCTCGATTTGTACATTCGTTCGAACTAAATTCATATTAGCCGTCACAGAACCAGTATGTCTCTTATCGATCTCGACGACCCGTCGGTAAAAGCAGAAATCAAGCGACAAGTTGATATTTTGATGGCAGCGATGATGGCAACATCCATTGGCGATGTTAAACAAGAGAAAGTTGTCGACCTTGCTGATCAGGCCAGCAGCGTGGCCGCCATAGGAAAACAGAAGAAGCAAATGTCCGTTTTCATGGAGGATGATCCAGTTTGTTGGTTTTCGATGTTTGGTGAGCGAGCCCAGGCGGACAACGTCAGGACGGAGGCTGCCCTTTACCGCATGCTGGTAGACAACATTCAAGATTCTCCGGCTGCGATGCGCGCTATTAGGCCTATCATTTTAGACATTGCTGGCACGGAGCGATTCACCAATGCAAAGAACATTCTTCTCGCTCAGTTTACCGAGTCCCAGGCGAACCGATTCCGCCGGTTGTTTGAAAGTGAACAGCTGGGAGACCGCCGTCCATCAGTCCTTTTGCGCGAGATGCGGCAAGCAGCTGGAGACGATGTGGGGGAACCTATGCTCAGGAATTTCTTCATCAATGCCCTGCCAGACTACATGAAGACAACCATAGCCGCGGTTCAGGGTTCGCTTGAGACAGCAGCCAACGTAGCTGACTTGATTATTGATGGCTTAGTCGTTCCTCCGTCGGGGAACAAGATGCCAGTGGCCGCGGTCCGTGGTCGCTCACCCACTCGTCATAATTCATCGGATGATTCGGCGCAGATGTACAAAGCGATTATGAAGCGCCTGGATCGCTTGGAGGAGAGATCTCGCTCAAGATCCAGGTCGGCTGCTCCCAGGACTCATAACCAGGCAGCTAGTGCACAGCCAGATGACCAGTGCTGGTTCCATCACACGTTCGGAGAAAAGGCTCGGCACTGCAAAGACGCACCTAATGGAGAGAAATGCCGCGATTCAAAAAACGAGTAAGGCAGTCGGTAGCAGCGGTATCCGATGCCAGAAAATCACGCCGCATTTTCTTACAAGATACCACATCCAGGATCACATACCTTATTGATCCGGGAGCAGACGTTTCAATCATTCCAAAGCGACGATCAGATACTGTAAGATCGCAGCACGCCTTGGAGACTCCGTGTCACACGATTATTCCTGCCTATGGAGAGCGCAATATACAGGTTGAACTGGGCATAGGGAGGAAACTCCGTTGGCCATTCATTGTCGCAGCAGTAGACCACGCAATTATTGGCGCCGATTTTTTGTTTGAGTTTGATATCTTGGTAGATGTCAGACGGCGCAGAGTGATTGATTCAGCTACGGGAACCCCTTCGCCAGGGGGCAGATATGGGGATTCTTCGCCGACGATTTCTGCAGTTAACAGCAGTAAACCATTCCTGGATGTGGAAATGGAATTCCCACGTCTAACCCAGCCGCAGCTCCGCACTCCTGGCAAAGCATCTCACGCGACAGTTCACCACATTATCACGACAGGACAGCCTTGTGCGGCGAAGGCTAGGCGATTAAGGCCTGATAAATACAAGGCAGCTCACGAAGCTATGATGGAACTGGTCAAACAGGGCTTGGCCCGCCAGTCGAGCAGTCAGTATTCATCGCCGATTCATATGCAGACTAACGGAGCTGGCGGATGGCGCATGTGCGGCGACTACGTGGGACTGAACTCTGCTACCCGACCAGATAGATATCCAATTCCTCACATTCAGGACGTCACGCAATCCTTGGCTGGAAAAAACATATTTAGTACGATCGATTTGAAACGCGCGTTTTATCAAATTCCGGTGGCAGAGGCGGATATTCCCAAGACGGCAGTTATCACACCATTTGGGCTCTATGAATTTACAGTCATGCCTTTTGGACTCCGAAATGCTGCTCAGACATTTCAACGTTTTGTGGATGGAATGCTCCAGGGGCTGCCCTTTACGACTGCGTATCTTGATGATATTCTAGTGGCCTCGACATCCCCTGAGGAGCACCGCGACCACCTCCGCCAGCTGTTCTCTCGACTGGACGAGTACGGCATGATCGTCAACACGGCCAAGAGTGTTCTGGGGGCCAGCTCAGTTAAATTCCTGGGATATCAGATTTCGCCAGAAGGGGTAGCTCCACCACCTGCAGCAGTTGAGGCAATGGTGAACTATCCGAAACCAAGTACGATCTTAGAATTGCGCAGGTTTTTAGCCATGGTAAATTTCTACCGTAGATTTCTACCAGCGGCGGCCAAACAACATGCACCCCTGAACGACCTTACAAAAGACAGCAAAAAGAACGACAAGAGGCCTGTACCCTGGAATCCGACGGCAGATTTGGCTTTTGAGACTGTACGACAATCTATGGCCACAGCGTGCTCTCTGGTATTCCCGGCAGATGGGGTAGAAATGGCGCTGTTTGTTGATGCTTCGGACGTGGCCATGGGCGCAGCTCTTCACCAGCGTAAATCAACGAATGAACCCTGGTCTCCACTTGGTTTCTTTTCGAAAAAATTAAGTGACGCTCAAAGGAACTACAGTGCCTTTGATAGGGAACTTCTGGCGGCCTACGCTGGAATTCTACATTTTCGACACATGGTGGAGGGTCGCGGCTTTGTAATTTACACAGATCATAAGCCTCTTACGTTCGCGCTCACTAGCAAAGCTGACAATCGTTCACCCCGCCAACGCCGCCATCTTGACTTGATAGGACAGTTTACATCCGATGTACGACATGTAGCTGGAGTTGAAAACGTCGTGGCGGACGCCTTATCTCGAGTGGTTATGGACAATGCGGAAGGACAGGAGATAGCTGCGATTGCCTTCCCTCAGAAATTCACACCGCTCAGCATAGCAGAGGCTCAACGCTCAGATCCACAGCTGGCTGAAATTCTGGGCGACGGCGGGATTGACGGGGCACGGCTCATTCCAACTCAGCTGGAGGACTCGGAACTTTTGCTATACGTTGATCAGTCAGCAGGACCTCCACGGCCTTACCTCCCAGTTGAGCTGAGACGAGCGGCCTTTGACGCAATACATGGTATGTGCCACCCTGGAGTGAACAAGACTCGAGTGGCAGTGGCTGAGAAATTTATTTGGCCAGGCATGAGGAAGCAATGTGCAGAGTGGGTAAAATATTGCATTCCTTGCCAATCGGCGAAGACTCAGAGATATACCAAATCGCCAATAGCGAAGTTTAACCAAACGTCGGAACGCTTTGATCACATCCACGCTGATCTCATCGGTCCCCTGCCACCATCGCGGGGTTTCAAATATTGCCTCACCATAGTCGATCGCTTTACGAGATTTCCGGCGGCATACCCTATCCCTGACGCGACAGCGCTAACAACTGCCAGAATGATAATTGAGCAATGGATACCGATGTTTGGGTGTCCTCTTCGAATTACTACAGACCAGGGCAGGAACTTCGAATCCGACCTATTCCGGCAGATGGGTGACATCTTGGGCTCAAAACGCAACCGCACAACTGGCTATCACCCACAGGCAAATGGCCTGGTGGAGACATTTCACCGTCCCCTCAAACAGGCAATAGTCGCACACGCGACAACTGACTGGGCAGGAGCTTTGCCTATCATACTCATGGGTTTCCGAGCGACCCTGAAGGAGGATATCGGCGCTACACCGGCTGAGATGGTGTTCGGTACTCCCATACGACTACCGGGGCAGATGTTCACCCCGTCTCCGTCACCGCCGACATCCAGACACGAATTTTTGGACAATTTATCGAAACATATGAGGAATCTCCGCCCGGTTCCCATGAGCCGGCACTCAAAAAACGCTACGTTCGTCCATCCAGAACTGGCGAGAAGCAAAAAGGTGTTTGTCTCTAAAGATTCACACAGAACGGCGGTCCAACCATCATGGGAGGGCCCCTTCTCTGTCACATCCCGTACGGATAAGACTTTCACTATTAATGATGCTAACGATAATCAAAAAACAGTGTCTATTGATCGTGTCAAACCCGCATTCGTACAGGTAGCTGACACAACCATTCGCCCTGCTGAAATCGCTTCCATACGATCCAGCGCGGGGCACGGACAATCTGGAGCAGCGGAGAAGGAGCAGAACGAAGTGACAGTCAAACCATCTGGAGCAGTGGAGAAGGAGCAGAACGACGTGGCAGACAAGCACACTGGAGCAGCGGAGAAGGAGCGGTTAGGTGTCGCTGCAGGACGAACTGGAGCAGTCGCGAAGGAGCAGAATTGGGGCACCATGGCCAGGCCAGTGGCGTATTCCCAGTACCTCTCTATGATCCGCCAACACATCACTCCAGGCACGGTACCGACGGTTTCGATTATAAAACGTCCAACGTCACCGGCTTCAACTAAGAAACGAGTCCGTTTCCTACTCTAGACGCAACCGCTGACGTCTGGGGGGAGTACTGAGGCGGTTCTACCACCTAGGTCTCCCACCAGGGGCGCCAGTGGTCGTCTTTGACGTAGCTGAGACTCGACGCGCT
>JAUJYS010004583.1:0-11813 GCA_033995665.1 Melogona broelemanni | reverse complement strand
CCAGCGTCTTTTCTCATTCTCGCTGCCGGCGTTCGCGGCGTCACTCGACCCGTATTGCCAACATCCTCACGCTCTCTACAGCTAGAGCTCTCTTCGCTTCCTCAGCGATGCCCATCGTCTCTCGGTTGGTCTACTCGTCAACTGGGTGGGTCAACTTGATGGATGACTCGAGACTGGTCACCGTCACTCCCACTAGGTTAGGTCGCAAGGTGGTCGAGCGCCTAGCCTTTCGTATTCCTACGTAGCGATAGGAAATAAATATATCTAATTTTTGTTTTATTAATTTAAAAAAATTTCATTTATACAAATATACTCGTAAAAAATTTGAAATTTATGGCAAAAATAATCATTTATACAGAAAAAGAACCCCCAGTTCCTCAAAAAAACTAAACCAGTTCCCGTTCCAATTCTTACAGAAATAAAAGGAAGCTAGACGTTCCTAAGTTCCTCAAAAAAAGAATAAGAAAAAAGGAACCAGTTCCTAGGAATGGAACATTTCCGTTCCGTTCCTACCCAACACTGATAATATTCAATATATAGACAACATATTGGTTTGTCGTAAGGTACTGACTGAGTACTGTTGATACACAGTGTATAATAAACCCATTTTTAATTTTCAAAACGCACCATGTTAGAGACATTACTGTAAGCGCCAGTTGCGCCCAGATCAAGTCGAGCTCAACTTGGAACGTTTGTTTGACACTTCGGCGCTGAAAAGGCAAGATTTAGCAGTGCAGGTCAGGGCATGGAAAGAATATCTTGGATATTAATGCCAGAGTTCACGAACCAATAGGCGGCCCAAGCATATAAAATACGTGTTCAATATTAAGCCCGAGCAGCCTCGAAGTGACATGACGGACCTGCATATTGCACCCTAAATAGGAATGGCTATACTCGTATATAAATAGATAATTTATTGGTTCGGAATTGCATAACTAGATTGGAGCATTCATAAAATATTCCTTTAGAAAATTATGTAGCACAACTAGCATTTTCCACGCATTGGAGTGGCTAATGACGCTGAGTCGTGTACGAGTGCGTTCAACGGTTGTTGACACAACGCAAGTGTCCCAAATGCTTCCTAGTTCCTCACATGGTTTATCCCACCATTGCCAAATTAATCATTTGATTACAAAAGGGATACTTGATTGATTGAATGATTTCTCCAATGATACAAATTATTAGAAGGCTGGCGCTGTAAAGATTGCTGTGGAATCAAGTAACGATATCCGCGTACGCACTTAATAAATTCTCACAAATACAAGTTTTGTTCTCGACAAAACAGATTTGAGATATTTGTGAAAATGAGACCCTCACAGATTGTGTGTTACACACAATCTCGTTCATCGTTTTGCTCGTCTCAGTTTCGCAGTTACGCACGTAGTATTCGCAAAAAAAAGGTTGGGGGAGGGAGTGTACGCTCGTCGTACGAGTCTTGCAAGTCTTTAGAATCTTTCACATTCATGTATTACACTGTGTATGTATTCCATATGTCATGCATATTATTCAGCAAACACTAATTGATTGTTTTGTTTCTTTTTTTTTCTCCAACACCCACCCCTCACCCTCCCATCGACCCAAACACCAATTTCAACAAAAATCACCAATTCCAATGCGAAATTATCGATTGCAACAACCACAAAAATAAATTAAAAAATAAATAAAAATGTGGTATTGATAACATCGCCACCAATAACTACCTTCCACGACTGCCCACCACTCAACTTGCCGCGCGAGCAGCTCGTGTGAGCGGCAGCCAAGTATGTCGCCCCCACTTCCACACGCCCCTCCACCCGTGGGGCATCGGCGGCGGAGGCGACTCGGGCAAACCGGTAGTTCCCCATCCTGCCCACGGCTCAGCCTGGTGCAGTCCGTTCGGCGGCAAGGGACCCCACCACCCCGGTCCGGCGGCACCAGGCATCAGCGTCCACTCTCCGGGCGGCGGTGGCGGACTCTCCGGCAGCCTCACCCACCACTCCAGTCCCCACCTGTTCCCCTTCCCGCCCACGCCACCCAAGGACGGCACGCCGGACTCACTCACGCCCGGCTCGGCCGCTGCCGCTGCGGCCGCAGCTGCCGTGGCCGACTATCACCAGGCTGCAGCTGCTGCAGCTGCCGCCGCCGCCGCTGACAGTGCGGCCGACAAGTGCTCTTCCATGCTGACCTCGTTGGGATCGTCGCTGGCGGCGGCCGCCAATTGCCAGTCGGGCGGCAACAAATCCATCAGGGCCGAAGGTAGTAGTACTAATAGTAACGCAGGTAGAGGAGGAGGAGGAAGTGGAGGTGAGCAGCAGCAGCAACAGCAGTCCAGTAATGGTTTCGCTGCGCCCCTCAGTCCGTCCGGGCCCCCCCATCACTCGCACGCCCCCTCCTCCCACCACCATCCCATGCATCACGCCGCCCAATTCCACCACCACTCCCAATTCCACCACCACCACCACCATCACAGCGCGGCGGCGGCGGCGGCCTACGTGTCGGCCGGAGCCTCAGCCGGCTCCAACAGCGACTACGGCGCCGCCAGCTACAATTTTCATCCGGCCGCTAGTGTGTTTAGTGCTAAGACGTTGCAAGCCAGAGCCAGGACCAAAAGCCGGTCCAGTTCCGGTAAGGACATTATTATTTTATTATTTATTTTAATTTATTCATTTATTTTCTTCCCTTCTCTATTTTAGTTTTGTTTTGTTTTATTTCTCATTTATTTTGTTTTTTCGCCAACGGTCCATACGCCACACACACGCCAACGCGGAACACAACGATTTATTTTTTGTTTGTTTTGTTTCTTGCACGCCACACTTACAAGTGTGCATTTTCTTCATTAATTTGCAACTGTTTTTTTGTTTTTGTTTTTCGAATTTCATTTGACCTTTTGTTTTTTACCACGTGTTTCGTGCACGCTGCAATTTATCAGAAAGCCTGGCCAGCGACATGCTATATTCCCAATCACTCAACATGCGCCCTTTTTTAAACGAACCCAAGATTATTTTTGCGAGCAAAAACGACAATGCGTTTCGAACGAACATATAAGAGATAGCTAGCCAATGCCATGCAGCCAACTGAATGCTAGGTTTATTTAGGAACGATCTGTTCTGACCTACAGCGCCAAACATAAAACTGCGTTCCATCTCAATGTGGCGGCGAAAAAGAGCGATTGCAGCCAAAAACAGCTAGTACGTGCGCATTGGGTCGGCACAATGCTTTAGGCGAAGGGAAAAAGAAGCATTCCGGACTGTATCAAGATCAAGAATGACGAGCCACTGTTCGATCGACGACTGGAAATGTGGATTGAATAAAACGCAGTCGTAGCAGATATCGCAACAGAAGCCTGACAAACGCACGACACTGGAAGTCCATTAATATTATGTTTATTACATGTAAACAGCTGTCCCCGTAGCGACCCTCTAGCCTCTTAATGTCTAAATGTCCAAATGTCAATCGCATTAAAATAATTGAAGCGTTTCTATCGTCCAGTGTCGATCTCACGATCTGCCATTTTTAAATAAAAAAGCTATCTATCCAAAAAAAAAAAAAACAAGATCTAAAACTGGTAGACTCGGGGGAGAAAAAAGCAAGCGACAATTTCTGTAAACGACTCGAAGATCCTATCAAAGTCGGGTCAAGTGTTCGGCTGCCCCTGCATTAGTGCCACAAGGCACACACAAAATTCACGTTTACGCAGAGAAACGTATTGGCAGGAAATAAGGAAGGGTGGTGATGGTGGTCGCAGCTGCCCCGACCATGTCTGGCCACTCTAAAACAGTATCTCGACACCATCTCCGGTAATGAACAGAATTAAGAGTTCATTTGTGTCCAGAATAACGGATAGGGACAGGCGAGTTACAAAAGAAATGGGAAAAATAAATGGTAATGGTGGCCAGTAGCGGTGGTGATAGTGGCGGTGGTGGCTAATAAATGGGAGGCCTATCAGCTGCTGATCAGCATTTAGGGACACTCGGCTCGTGTTCACTGACATGTTTTTATTTAAAACAAGAGAAATGGCAGATAAAAACAGCTTTCCCGTACCACTGCTGCCCCCTGAAACACAGAAAAAAAAATCAATTGCCGTACTTAATGCTACACCAGTGTTTACAGTAGTAGCACTAGTAGTTTTAATCGGCAACGGCAACCATAATTTGGACAAATGCATTTACGGGCGACAAGAACGACGAACGACATGACATCGGTGTCTAGATCTAGGCGAAAGACCGAATGTCGCGTTCGTCTAATTTTTAAATTACTCATTGAGCCCACCTGTATTGGCAATGGAAACAGATGTACAGATGAAATACAGATGTAAAACAAAGTAAAACAAGGCGAGAAGATTAGAGTGTAGCAGAGGACGCCAATTTTGAATGACCAGAAAGAAATAAGGAGGCGTGAGGCTCGAACGTGCGAACATGCATACGTGTTCCTCGCTTCCATGTACCCTTTTAATACGTTTTTAGATAGTGGCTGACACTGTCTACTTCTCTATTATAAGCGTTCGTAGATAACATTTTGTAGTCAAAGTCAATTGATCCAAAAATAAAATTTGAGATTTACTAAGATTTATTAAGAAAAATTAAGATCAGACAGAATAACTATTCTGTTTTGATGGGCAACATATTTGGTCGAGTGGCGAGCACGTTTCAGCTAGCAGACACAAACAGGCAAATTAAAATTTCAAAATGCCGTGAGTTGATGGCGAACGGCGCGTGCAGGCCACCCGCTGAGCCTGTTATTGGTGGGTTCGTTCGGTGCTGACGTACGGAGCGGAGGACATTCAATTGGTCAAAAGCTACCATATCTGGCCGGGTAACACAATGGCTAATTAGCATTGTTGTTGTGGAAAAAGCGTGCGAGGTTGAGCTCGACATACGAATGACCACATTAGAAGCGGTTTAGGCGACAGAGAAGCAGAAATATTCCGCACTCTGACGCCACAGTTGGAATTGCGTACGTCTTCTTGGACGGCCGCTCGCTCACTTGAGCGTAACTGCGAAATGGTCGCACCACTAGTTAAGACTTGTGCGTGTGTGTGGTAGCGGCTGCCCACGTCCACCACCAGGAAAACTTCAAACATTCGCCACCCGAGCTCCATTTTGGTGGAGACACAGGGTTATCAGATCAAAAATTGGATAGAGTGAGATTGCCTCGCACGGTTCGAGGATTTAATTACACCGCATTTTGCATTCGAAATCCATAATCTGCGACGGCGAGTCTTTCACCAGCGGGTATCAAAAAAGGCGGTCATTCCTCAATAAAAATAGACTATCGCCTTAATTCGATCAGTTCCACACGAATGGTCCAGTCTCTGTCCACGCAAGTCAAATGCCAGTTTCGTAATGCCGCGAAGCCACACCTTGGTGGGGGAGGAGGTGGGCTGGAGTGGGGTGGCCGGTGGCCAGCCAGTGGACAAGGCTAGACCGCGACCTCAAAGGTCGACACAAGGACATGGGTTGTGGCGCGAACGATCTATCGGCGCCATCTCACGAGCACACGAGCTAACACAATGAGCACGTGCACACATAATGTCACAATGAGAAAATGTCATGATAATGCCGTGGTCGCCACTCTCAAGATATTTAGTCTGGAATACACTGACCCGCCACTTTAAAAAAAAAAAAAATCTCTCACCCCTGCTACAGGATAAACTCATTGTGAAAATAGAAACGAATAGCAATAACGACCGCATTAAATTTTTATTGATCAGAAGAATGTTACCCAATCGCTCTGAACTTCGGCGTCCACTTCACCCCAAATTGAAAAAATTTAACCTAATTAATTCGACACGTGATTTCGCACAAGAGTATTTCGTATCAACGAAAAAGGATAGATTGCACGCACACAGAGTGCTTCTACTCACCCAATAAATAAAAACATTTTTAATATTTTAATATACGTGGAAACAAAACATTTAACACCAGCTATTTTAAGTGTGACTAGCATATTCGTGCCTGCCCCCCTACGCCCCATTGCTCCCCTCGCTAGGTATCTTTTAGTGTAAGCGTCAGCAAAATACAGATCTAGTAATTTATTTAAATGGCTCAATTGCATGGCGATTGACACCTGTATAATTTTGCGCGCGTTCTGCGTAGCACAGCACCGTGGTACTCTCGTCCCATGTTAACACCAGCACTATTTTCGACGCAGGAGCGAGAATGGGCGACAAATGCGACAACAGCAGGTTTAGTTACATCGGTTTCATATATCTACCGCGATTGTACTAAAATCGAAGGCATAAGAGAGTGTCAACAAGGGGACAGCGTCACTCGTGGGAGATTCCTTCGCTTTCGAAGGGACACTATTCACACTAATGAAAGCGAAATCAATTTGCGGGTGGAATTTTTTCCCATTAGTAAGAAATTTATCTTCAAAAATATCCTAACAAAATTAGTCGTTTGTTATTAAAAATGAATGCGGAGAAAAACATTTAATTTTCTCCTAGAGCGATAGCCAATAAGAATATAATTAAAACTCATAAAAAACTCCTGAAAAACTAGTGAAAAACTAGTGAAAACTAGTGGCCTACCATTTAATTTCGGGGGAGACGTGTGAATCATTGTCGGAGAAAATTAAATGGTATTCCTACAATTCACTTGTTTTTCAGGTTGTAACATTATGAGTTTTAATTCTATTTTTTATTAAAAAAACTTTGTCTCTCCCTCCTTCCTCGTCCATACATCGCTACCTCGATTGGCTTATTCACGTTTAACCGCAAACTGTTTTCGCTCCCATTAATATCCCTTCGAAAGCGGAACACCGACGAGGAGACTACACACGAGTGACGCTATCCCCTTGTTGACACTCCATTGTGTGTTAAATTTTTCACAAGCGACGCAGTCACGGGTTACCATTTAGATCACGCGTTTCTTTTCTAGAGTACGCGTGCACTTATTATTAGTCACTCGGTACTTGTTTAGTTTGTATTATACGACGAATGCGCGCAGCACCAGCAGCAGCGCTAATGAAATGGTTCCACTCGTGCAAAACTTGATTAATTATTCCACTAACCAAGGATAATGGTTAGCGGCATAAATCCATCGACACAGAAAGCACTATCGTATATCATCTGGAACAGTTGCGCTGTTGCTGCTGCTGCTTGCCAATTGCAGAGAAATTGCTCTATCGAGTAGGGTAGGATATAGTGGGTACACTTTCACAGGTATTCAGGAGGTATTCGATGCCTCCATGTACGCACGCATGCCTGCTTACGGCGCATGCGTGAACGTGTTTTCATTAGCCACGTCGAATTGAATTGAGTGATCAAGCATTTCAGTTTAAATAATTACTGTATGTGGTAAAAAAAAAAAAAAAAAAAAGTAAAAATGCTTCACCCCATGCGCCATGTACAAATTGATCGTTATATAAATTATTTTTTTAATAAAAAATGTGATCATTTTAAATGCAAAGAATTAAGTTTAAAAAACTGCCAAAATATTTAATACAGATGTATTCAATAGTGTAATAATATAGAAATAATATCTAATAAATATAATATATAATAATAATATCTAATAATAATATAGTAATAATATATAATAAGAAGATCTTGCTAAGACGCATGATGAAATTCGTTCAATTTGATAAACGTTTACTAATTTCATTGATATGTGTTACTTGATGAATACTTGAATTACTCACATCATTGACATCGTATTTTTTTATAAAACTGAAGGATGTCCAATTCGACGCAATTCGCAATTATTTCCTCGTGTAAAGAATTGTAAACCAGTTTCTATTGCAATAGATAGATTAAATTGAATGCATGCAAACCAAGGCGCAAGTACGCTCGTACTGTACTTGATACATTTTCTCCAGTAAGTAGATGTATTAAGAGACTTAAGAGCGCATTAATTGAAAAAGCGCGCCCTCACCACTTCTGACTGTGGATAATCCCGACACTTCCTGACCCAGTAGGATAGCTGGCCAGGCAGGCTAGGTAGCTATAGTGGTGGTGGACGTGCTCCCGCCGCGGTTGGACAGTTGATCTATCGGTTGCACTCTATCGGCTTGGCCATAGATTGACATTAACGACATGGTGGCGCTCGTAAATAACTGCCCAGCATTTATTATTGTTGTTGACGACCGCGCCACTTTTATTATTATTACCGTGACCGGTTGGTTGTCGGCGAGAATTTTAATAAACATATCACACACACGCACGCGCGCGCGCGTCATAGCAGCAGGCAGCGTGCCTAACAGCGTTAAACTCGATCGAGTCGCGCGCGCGGAAAATTTTCTTCATTGATTGAGCTTGCGCATGCGCAGACGTCGCCTCATTCAAACTAGCTAGTGTCAACCAGGATGGAACTAGATAGAGCCCGTTCATAACGATGAGGAACTGAATATAGCAAATACTGTAAATAAAGGACATGCATATACGTACCGGACGTAGGGGATACCCACGGACGTAATTAATACGCGGCGGCATAACATAACAATTGCAATCAGGTTTAACGAGAATGGAGAATCGTCATAAGAATTGCCAGAGGTTAAGAGAACCGAGTATCACGTAAAATCAATGAATGAATTTAATACGTTCAGTATTGATTAAAAACATATCCCCGCCCTACAAGGCTCTTTGGGGGCTGCTTGCTGGTACACATTGTGAAATTATAATCAAGACTACCTCACCTATACCACGACATCTTCTCCCCTCCCCCCTTCACATCCCGATCCTGGGTCATAGGTCACCGGCTTTTCCTCCTCCTCCTCATTGCCCAATTATAATCGCTTCCAATTCTGGTCATGCGATGACCCCTGGCCAAAATGCCTTACGTCGTCACTGACCTCGATGAAGTGAGCAGGGGCAGGGCAGGCGAGAGGCGTGGACTGATTCCAACCCCCCTTGTTTCTTCCCCCGGCCTCGTGTAGACTCCCTGGTCTCGCATCCCCACCGATCGACACCGTTTCTGATGCACACGCAACGCCATAGCGACACCTATTGGCACCAAGGTAAAACAATAACCAATCAAATGTCCTGCTCGTGTGCCTGCAACCCTAACCTTGCCCCACCCACATATCCCCATGCCTTGTAACCTCCTCATATGTTCAGTTAAAAACAAAGTGTGCATCCTCCCCTCTACCCCAAGCCTCTCTTAATTATTTTCCCAGTCTCGGTGTAGTCATGAAATTTGATGTATTTCGCAGCAACCTTATTTTTCTAATTTTCTGTCGTTCACACTATATATATATTTCCGCCATTGTATGTTTCGTGTGCCGTATTTGGCTATTGTTGCGTAATCGTATTCATTCTTGATGTTGCGTGAAATTGTTTTTTATCTGAATTGGCAATCGTGTACTTGTTTACTTTACAGATACTTATTATTAATCCGTAGATAATCGCATTATTGATTCTTATCAGCCTAATCGGTATTTGCGAGAGCGACTCCTGTCATTAAAATTCGAATTGCAGCGAGACAAGACCAACAGAAAGCATAGAGGATAGTTGTTTACTACGTAATTGCATTTCTCGAATTAAAAAAAGAAAAATCAATTTTTCAACGTCAAATTCGAGTATAAGGTGTGCCTGGCTATATAAATTTAAACCAGAGTGCATTGTCACTTTCACAAACTTTTGCGTAACAGAATTTTGCAGCATTCTGCAAAACGTAGCGGTTTGAAGTTGCTATTGACACCGTGTGGGCGACTGACAATATTCCTAGTACAACCATTAGTCATTGCAGGACGGGCTTTTGTTCTTGACCTAAAACTAGAGCACACAAGCTAGCGAAAAGCTATAACATTCGGTTCAAGATCAAACGGACGAACCGAGTGTACAGTGAGGTAGGTGCTAATGCGGCGATGCAGCATTTGGCGTTAAACCAATTCTCGAATTAGTTGTTCAGAGCTTCACCTAGGAACGACCTCGACTAGGAGCAAGTGCAGCACAGCGTCTGATAATTGGTGCAATCACGAGTGGTGGTTGAGCAGAATATGTTACCGAATACAATATAGTTATAGTTGTAGTTTATAGTTCTATGAAGCGTAAACGAGTAAAGCTTACGCTTTCTAATGTCCCTCGCAACCAGCTAAAACATTTATTCGACGTTAAACGAGATGACACTACAGAGGTTAAATAATCATGAAATTTGAGGTAATTATACCAGGTGACTGATACCAACTTCGTGTTACCCGATTTTGTTTTCTAAACACCTTTAAGAAAAAACTATTCATAAACAAAACGACAGTTTTGCTTGAAACAATAGGCTGTTAAGCAACAACTGGTCGTCCTAGTGAGCACCTGCAAATGCTGTAGGTATCTCCGTCAAACCCGACACCTGACCTGACCCACTTGACGCCAGAACAAAAGGTCGGCTCAAAGAGAAAGTGCGCGCGCGCCCCATAGCAGCCGTCTCTACTAGTGTCAATTGACAACCGCGCCCATCAGTTCAACCCCATAAAATAAATCTGCTACTGTCGTCAAACTTTCGTGTGAACAGGTCTCTAGTAAAATGACGTCACCTACTGAAATCAATGGCGCAGTAGCAGAGCGCATCGCACAAATACAGCGACGATGGACCTCGCCATCACTTTTGCTGGCCTGGATTCCATCCTACCACCACCCTTATCCCTCTTACGCGTGCCAAGGCTCCACATACACACATACACATTGCAAGCACCATTCTCATATTTGAATATTATAATCAGCTGTCTTATTGTGTGCTGTGCGTGGCCTCATGCGAACATATAAAGCGGTGAAACGCGCGAATGTACCCCCTCCCCCCGTCCTCATCCTCTCCCACGACTACTTCATATCCCTCAACTACTGCACTACTCCCATTGGTGAGATCTCCAGCATTTGTGCTTCTATCATAGGCACTGCCGAATGGTTTGCCGTTGAGGTTGAATACAAGCCCCAAAATAAACTATAGCAATGGATATATAAATTTAATAATCAAAATTTTGTATATAAGCGTTCGTTCATGTCACAAAAATAAAATTATAGAGGTGACATGTCATATTTACCAAGATCAATTGTAATTTACATATGCCCATAATTGGACAAGGAATTATTAAACAGCTGATTGAAACAGCTGATTATAAATGGCAAGGAATTATCAGCTGATGAAACAGTTGATTATTGAAGTGCCAAGGAATTATTGAACGATTCCATCGATCGTAGAAAAACGTTTAGGTGATAAAAGCCGTGTGTTGTAATAGGGTATTTTTCTAGGATATTTTCTCCATTTTTGCCCCCCCGTCGATCATATTATGAATGGTAATTCAACGTCATTCCAAAAAAAAATCTGGAATAAAAACGGGTCGCTTGGAATGATTCGAATGATCTTGACGGTCCAGAATGAATGTAAAAGCCAAGTGTGGAGAATGGAGAGAAATATAGAATATGCTTAGCACGCGTTACCGTTTCGCTCGGCCGCCCACTAAGCGGCACTCATTACGTGCAAACCCATTTAATTGTTTCTTTCCACCAACAGAATGAATAGTAGCAATGCCAATGCAGTTGGCGTGCGCAACATTTAAAAAGTACTCGTAGCCAGTGCAGGTCGGACCAAGCCTGGCGCCGATGTCGACTCCCGCTTCCTGTCCACGTGCGCACAGTTAAAAAACGAAATAGAAAGCTAGAAGAAGTGTCTCGAGTAGTACGGACAAACGACTAGGGGGACTTTGGGGCGCACTTTTGGGCCCCAGACCCCCACCCCCAAATTTTTTGGAGGTACTGAGTAAGCCGGCCCCCGAAGTCCGCCCCACAACAACCCTATGGGTTTTTTGGGGGCGGCTTACTCTGTACCATCAAAAAAAAATTGGGGAGTGGGGGTCTAGGGCCCACTTGGGCCCCAAAGTCCCCCTAGTACGTTGCATAGCAACTCGTA
>JAUJYS010004582.1:0-11813 GCA_033995665.1 Melogona broelemanni | reverse complement strand
TTGCTCGTCTCAGTTCGGCGATTGTTTTTATTTGTGCGTCTTGTGTCATCTATATTTCTACGCATACATAAGTTTGGCTCAAAAAGAAATTGCATACTGAGGTTGTATGATGATATTGATTGATATTAACTTTAAAAAATGTTTCTTCACGGTTTAAAATAGTAAGAATAACAGCAATAAATCAACGGATCATATCTGTCGTCTCTGGCTAAATGATTTGGGTAAAAGCAAATTAATTTTTTTCCACACTACAAAGCAATTACATGTATATGTTATCCATTATATTGTTATAGGAGCCGAAAAGTCAAATCATTTTTTTAAAACGGAGTTTTTTTTAATCATTTTGAAATTTTTTGTTTATAAAGATCATGAAAAGGGTTACAATGGTCTAGATAGGGTCGATTTTTATCCCGTTCCTGTTCTTGGTTTAAAACCATGGCGCTGTCTTTCCGGTTGCCCCTCGCCACCCCATCGCCCTATATAGCCTGCATATATTTTCCCCGGGCGAATTCGATTTCGAATGCAGATTGTCTGACGGAAATGGACGCTCTCGTGCCCTTTAACGCCAAAACCGTTCGACCAACAAATCCTCCCGGCTCCGCGGGATTGACGTTTCTCGACTGAAAGATTACCGTGACTCGGGCACTTTTTCCCCTCGCGATATTTTAAGTACCGTATTTAAATGGCGCTGCGTCGCGCAGTCCACCCGATAATCTTTGCGGCGATAGCGAGCGGAACGCGTCACACATTTTCCGGAGATTATCCACATCCTCTTAATCGCATCCAGAGTCCAATCACGGCTGGTTGATGGATACCACTTACGGTTCGGCCAGTCACGGGTTCGATTCCCCGGCTCGGGCCATCACCCTTTTTTTAGATTTGTCGTGTGGCGGAGTGGCTATCGCATTCGCTTTTTATGCCCGTGATCGCGGGGTTTAATTCCTGACCGATACCTCCGAATTTTTTCGAGCGAGACATTAATACAAACGTCTTAATTCAAAATCGAAGTAAAGTCGTGGGAACTGGCACCTGTACGTTGTAAGGTCGTACACGTTAAATATCTCAACCTTGGTCAGTTATCCGAGGTTAGGCAAAAATTATCAAAGTAACTCATGGGGATATTGTAAATATTAGAGTATGGACTGTATAGTACACTGTAACAGTACATACAAAAGTGGTGATACTCTGTAAAAGTAGAATATTTTCATTTGACCCCAGTCATTGGCGGCTGCTTGTGGGTACACATTATAATTGTAATTGCTTGACCATAGCACTGATCTAGTGGTCTCGGGAACACGCCAGTTTCAACTTCCTCTTCTCATTTTCTCGCGGCTTTGTCGAATCGGAGTCTCTAGCGTCCTTGGCGGAAAAGATCAAGATTAGAGAACACTCGTCTTAGCAGTTAAAATTCGGCTCATTTGGCGGCGGTTTCGGAGCTTAATGTATTTTGGTAGGGTCCAGTTGCTTTGCACTTGAATTTGTTAGTTCCAAAAGCCCGGCCACAAAAAGTACGATTCAAGTAGGCAAAAAATCTGAGATTACGAATTCAAAATGGCCGCCGCTAACGGATAACTTACCAATGGACAGTTTCGGTTCAGTCACGTGATGCTTTAGTGACGTCAACCAAAAGTTGAACAACCAAACCTTTAGTGACGTCAACCTGTAAGCAAAAACTCAGTATTCATAGCGTTTTTGTCGGAAAATAATTTCTTTTTCATGTTCAAGCCGGGCTAATTTCGCCTAATATACTTCAGTAAGTTAAATAAATGAGACACGACGTAATTGTTTAATAGGATAGCATGAACTGGAAAACTTTTTGTCGTTACGTTCAAAAGATCAAACGACAGATGGCGTTTCGAATTTCCGCCAGGAAACCAACAAAAAGTATCTTTCCCCCGCCAACACAAAAATCCCCGTCGTTTCTCGATGCACTAAACGGAGAAAAGAGAGGGCGCGCGCAGAAAATCGATTCTGTTTTCTTATTCATGGTCTTCGATGCTAATTAAAAACACTTCATCGAACATCCCGTTTCTCGGCGAAGCAATCACAGCGTTCTCCCCCTCCCCCCTCCCTTTTCCACAGCCCTCCGATCAACAGTGGCAACCGCCCCCGTACCTGTACGAGCGTAGAACAGGCTAGTGCTTGCGTGTGCTCCACTAACAGCTGTGGGCAATGCTGTCAGACGAGGGCGCCGATCTGCCGAGAGATTGGTAATTTCGACGATTGATCGATATTTATATTTTTGTTTTCTTGCGGGCGTCGCTTGGAAATTTTCCAAACAAACTAGGATTTCCCAATTTCAGTAACCAGGCGATAAAGGTGCGCATGTACCATGTCGGTATATGGCGCACGAATAAAACTGAAGTAAAAATAAAGAGGCGCCTTTTGGGCCTACTTTTGCGGTTGCGGTCTGCAATTGGAAAAATACGGAAAATTCTTATCGCAATAGCGAAAGATTGTTTTCAATCATTTTTGGCGTGTAATTTTGTATGCGTTATACTCATACGATTTTAATTAAAAAATGTATTACGATAAATACGTTAGAATTAAGCATTTTTTTAATTAATTTTTGGCTTGAGATTTGAAATTTAATTAGATGTTTCGTATCTGGTTTGAGGTTGAACAGCTGGATTACTAACGGTAACTTTTGTATGAATGTAATTAAGTGTTTACAATCATTTTCAGTTCATTTCAAGAGACGTGCAAAATTTCAACCACTTTTTAGCGAGCGTTACTTCGAAAAGCTTTTCAAGACGTAAAATTCCTCTGCGCGGAATTTATTCCAATGTTTAAAATCATTTTCAGTTCATAGACATTTGCTTTTTTTTAGTGGGCATTACTTTTGAAACCTTTTTGAGACATAAAAATTATTCTGCGCGGAATTTATTCTCTAACCTCTCGCATTCCGTTTTTTTAATAATTTTTTTAGTAATTTCGAAATTAATTTTTCTGTATTTTCAATTCAACTGTGGTCTTCAAGATTAGCAACACGAAATTTGCTCTGCGTTGAGTTGTCAATTATTCCTACCGTTGAGGGGAGTGGGTGGGGGCGCCGGATAAAATAGCAAATATAATGCGGCAGTACATAAATTAATGTGAACTGCTCGACCAGGCGCGAAGGTCATGGCGATGCGCCATATGGCATTGTGGTCGCTCACGGCGCGATCATTTATCCAGTCGGCGATATTAATAACTTCCAATTAAATTGATCGAGTGTGACAATTGGTTGAGCCAAAGTGGGGGAGGGGCGCAAATTGCGGCCGCATGAAACATGAAACGACATGAAAGGATCTAAAATTCGATTTATTCCAACAATTGTAATAGTAAATGAGATTTTTTTATCCCGTATGTTTTGAAAGCGATGGCAATATTTTTTTTTTGATATTTAAATGATGAAAGATGTAATATTTAATATTTAAGTATGCACCTAGCAAAAGGAACGACAACTGCAGTTTCTGAAAAATATTAATGAAACCGTCCTAGGAAAAAGAACTTCGGCGTTTCAAAATGTTTTTGGGAATAGACCGATCCAAAATTTGCGCAGACGTCACTGGGCAGCAGCAAAACTAGCGGTCAACACTTGAAACAGAACCGTTGTTTTCATGAAGCAGACGACAGTATAGCAACTCAGAAACCTTACGCGTGTTATTTCGGAACGTCAAAAAACGTTGGGTACCTTACGTTTCGCGAAGCTTAGTTCAAAAAGTAATCAATTTATCAAAAAAATTAATTTTTAGATAAATTCTTTAACGGTTTCCATTCTGTTTCGTCGATTTGGTTTCATACTTCTGTGCCAAACAGGAGCTGAGAAAATAATTTGTCCCCAAATGCAGTTCGTCCATAGTAACGCGTATTACTTTGGGACGTAAAAAAACATTGCGCGAAACGATATCGCGCATACTATTTTGAAACTAGCGACTCTAGCGCCCCTTGCGGGAAATGCTGACAAATGTTTTTAGATCACTGTATAGGAACCCGTTCCTAGGAACGAATCTTTTCCGTTCCGTTTCTACCCAATTTTGTCCATTGATTGATTGGGGCAGTTGCGAGCCTGCGTTTTTCAAATACGTGTGTGCATAGCTCTTGGCTATTTGTCTTCAGATAGCGATTCCATTTAAGGGTGATTAAATAAAGTGATTGACACCGTCGCACGTTGTTGCGAAGTCAATCGCAAAGCGAACCTGCGAGATCTATTTAGTGTGTAGGTGGGAAAATTTGCTAGTCGAGAATCTGTTAGCCGATAATCCAATTTTTTTTGCTACCTTCCTTCCCTAACCCATTCGAGATTATCACGTCACCATTTGCGTGGGTGGACCTCCGTCGGGGAGAGTTTGCGAAAGTTGAATCGATTTTGGTCAAGGAAAGTCAGGGAATGTCAGGGAAATGGATTTTTAGTTTTCAGTATGAACCCTGTCGTAGTACAGCAGCAGTAAATATGTTGTAGTTGTGGTAAAAAAGGACATATTCGTCCTTGATTGGTTATTTGACCCCCCGCCATATTGCAATTTGTGACATCAAAATATTCACGTTAAACGCCTAACCCTGTCTCGCGTACCTAGAATGTTGTAACGATGAAACCGCAAACTCTCATTAGCGACGCGGTGATGTCATTCGAAGCGCGACCGAGGGTATATATACCTTAACGTGAAGAAAATTACGTCACGCCAAAGGAAGTGATTCGGCGTCGTAACTTTACTACCGACTACGCCATTACAGTCTACCCGAATGGTCGGAAGCCATGCAGTAGTACCACTGCCGCCGCCACTACCATTCGATTCAATTAAGCTAATTTAGTCATGTATAGAACACGTTATGTAGCACCGTATCTAGGAAAACCATGTTCGGTTCTCAGACGAGTTGCCTATTAGTCGTGCTCGATTATTTTTTTCAAGGCTGTATTTCCCGCCATTGTGTCCCGTGGTGGTGGTAGTTGGGGAAAGAGGGGGGGGGGTACATATTTGGCGGTTGGCGCGACGACCAATCCAAATAACTTTTTTATTAGTTATAACGCGACCCATCGTGAAGTGTAGTTCGAAAATGTGCGCCGGGTGAAATTGGCGCGTTCGCGTTACCACGGAGCCTTCGCCACGTTCGATTCGCTCGTCGATCGCCGGCCTATATGTGTGTTGTTTCACCCCGGATGCCCGGTGCCTGTTTCTTCCCCTCATGAAGTGTTTTCGAAAGCTAAAACGAAAATGGTTTCGACCTTTGCAGACCGCCGAGGACCGATACCTCAAGTACAAGAGCACCAGGACCATCACTCTAAAAAAGGTAAATCCTTACCTTAATGCCTCTTGGTGTAATTACAATGTAAAAGTGAATTGGAAACATACCACGAGTTGTGCTTTGAATACAGTAGTACATGTAGGCACATGACCTTTGCTAAATGGAAATTTCGTGTAGCACAGGGTAAAAATCTAATGCGTTATTTAAAATTGGGCTCTTGATTGCTGCCGCTCTTTTCAGAGAAAATATAATTTTAATTATAATTTTCAAATAGAATAACTCGGCAGTGTATTATTTTCCATTACTTCCAATCACTAGTGAATATCACAAAGGAAGATTATGTGTTCGTGTTGCTATGACAATGTGAGAGGGTTACATATTTTGGCACAACTACACGTAACTCACAAGAGGGAGCAGAAAATACGGTATCGAGTGGGAGCGTAGCGAAATTCAGTCTCACCTGATTTGTCACTTTGTTATATTTTTTGTTAGGTAAGTCAGTTTCGTTACGCGCCCCAATTCGATACCGTATTTTCTGCTCCATCTTGTGAGTTACGTGTAGTTGTACCCATATTTTATTATTATTATACTATTTGAATATTAAAGTTATTATCAACCTGTTCACTTCAATTTGGTTGACAGTACGAAAACTTATTATGTGTTGTATTATTTTAGCTTCATTATCGCTCAATTATTGTTATATTTTGCCCCCTAACTCGTTCAGGTTTATTAAATTGAAGTTTGGAATGGTCATTATTTTAATGTATCGGAAATTACGGCAGCGCATTTGTAATGTAACCGACGCTGCAGCCGCTTTACGCTTATTATAATACGATTCTTAATAGCTGCAGTGCTCATTACGCGTTTCTGTAGGTGCACTTTGGCACACCAGCAGTACATTTTGTTTGCCTTAATTAACTGGAAGGGGGAACGCCCGTGCTACAATCTTATTAAATCATGCGTGCTGTAACCTACTGTGTGTTTCAACCTGAGCTGCAAATGCTGTACTGGAGGAAGTAATGGACTAAATAGCACTACAGGGGTAGATATTTACATTCCGTGGACTATTACTTTCCGTGCATGTTCATGCAGTACTTCTTCCCTCTTAGTCCCCATTTACACAGTGGAACCTTTTTCCACGTGTTTTTACAGTTTGTTACGAAGGATTAACAACGTATTTTGTCTCAAAAGCCCAGGAGACGACCTGGTAATTTTCTTGCCCGAAAAAATTCTGGAAGTCTCGGTCGGGAATTGAACCCGCGATCACGGCTATAGACGCTATCCACTATGCCACCGATGCATCCACGTTTTGCTCTTTGCTTTTGAATCATCCTTCCATTTCTTTGGCACCAAACGTCGTCTAGCTTCCCAATATTGCTTCTTCTTCAACCCTATGTCAAGGAAATTAACATATTTTCGTAACGCCCCTAATAACCTTGAAGCATTCTTTGTCATTTGCTACTTAATTATGTCAATTTAGGACGCTCTCATTTATAAATGTCGTTTTTCCGTGTCCATTTGTGTTCGCCTATGCTAGGGAGGGGGTGGATGGGGTGCGCTTAATTACCACACTGCGAACACGTTTCTATTACGTTAATTATGGATGTAGCACACTTTATCCATTAAACGCGAGGATGCGGCCGTCATCTTTTTAAGAGAGCAAGACGCGACCCCAGTCTTTCCAACCCATTCGGAATAAAATATACTTTCGTCTGTGGACGGTTGCGTTTGGTATTTGTTTCACCTCCCCTCCGTCCCCGACCAATCCCTCTATAAATAAACAAAGACAATTCTGGTGCAAAAGCAGCAACAAAGGAATGTCATAGGCTGTCGGCTTATTTCGTAGTTGGGCATTAGAATTAGCGCATTTAACCGCTGGTCCGATTCGTTAGAGCGGGGCGAAGTGAGATGTCTGGGCAGCTGCGGGGTCGGGTCGTCGAAAACTAACCAGTTCTCTACGACGTTTCAGTATCATGACTTACAACGCTAACGATGCTCGACTGGTGTACGGGTTCTTCCCCTGTTGTGGGGGTCTAAGGGGGAAGTGGGTTCGAACTCTGAACAAGTTCTCTCATAGGACGTACTGTATTCGAATGAAAGCGACATGTGGCCTTCAAATGGAAACGCGTCGTAATTACTTTTAAAACCGTAAGCTACAGTAAAATAAAATAAAATTATAGGTGTAGTAAATTACTGTTAAAAATAAACACAGTTGTTCACAATAACAAAAATCACTTTTAATTACAGTATAAAAAAATCACAGTAAATTATAGTAAAACTGGCAATTATATTAAGACATAGTTAATTAAAGGTAGAAAAACCCCAGCTAATTACTGTAAAAAAAAATCAGCTAATTGGAGTAAAAAATAAGATAATTACAGTAAAAACATCACAAACTAGCTGACAAATTACTATTCTAGTATATTTCCTTCATTGTTTTATTTTCTTAAAGATCATCAAAAAATGTACGTCTCCATCCATTTTTCCGTAATAATATTAAAATATCGGTCCAATAAATTATTTTAATGTTAAAGTAATTGTGAACTAGTAACAAGTAATGCGCTTGTTAACAACCACGCTGCGGAATCATAGGATTTAAAAAAAAAAAAAATTCGTACAATTTATTTAGAACTTAATGGAGTTACGGATCTTTTTATTAATATCGTTATCGCTAACGAGCGCGCAATCATTTTCATTTTATTGTGCCTAATAATGCACGCGCGGCTAGGTTTCGTTACGCCGGGGAGATGATCTCCCGCCGCATTTGGGTGAACCATTTTACCGACAGAGGTTATCAGTTTTACGTACTCGCTCGCTCGCGTTGACTGCCCACGCATCACGTGGAACCTATATAGACTGACTAGCATCATTTCTATGTAATTTGTTTTTGTACCCATTTTTATTACCTATAGTGGTCATTTTGTCGGCAATTTTCGCCGAATTTCAATAGCTGCCTGCTACATTTTTGCTATTAAATTATCTCGTTTGTACTGTACTCGTAGCTTGTGTTTTCCTGGTTGTTAAACGCCAACTAGAAGTTGACAATAATTTAGAGGTTTTTTTTGTACAGGGTGCCACCGGTTTCGGGATCATGATCATCGAGGGCAAGCACGCCGACGCCGGCCAGGGGATTTTCATATCCGATATCCAGCCGGGTAGCGCGGCCGAATCGGCCGGTTTGACGGTCGGCGACATGATCCTGTCGGTCAATGAGGAGGAGCTGGTGGGGGCTGACTACGATACCGTAAGTGCTGGAGGCGCGACAAGAGTATTTTTTTTTTTTTTTTTTGAATTTAGGAAATTTTGGGATTTTTTTACCATCTGCCATTCTGCTAACAGTTTGACCAAATTATTACTTTGTACTTTGTATTGTTACTTTTTTCCGTAATGTCAGCTCATGTGTTTCGTATGGAAAACTCTATTTTTGCTTACATAGATACATTAAAAATAAATTATGCAACATCGGTTAAGAAGCTTGAGAATCCTCACTAACGTTCTAAAATATGCTAGTATCAAAGAAAATAAAGCAACTACAAGGATAAGAGAAACAGTATAATTAGCTATTGCTAATTATACTGTTTATATAACTCAGTTGTCATTATACTACTGTATAATGATTTAATATTATGATTGTTTAATGATAACTGAGCATTAATAGAATTTTGGGTAAAGAAATCTTTGTCTCAATGATTTTAATTGTTAGGCGGCCGCCATCTTGAAGAAGGCCGAAGGCGTCATCCGTCTGTTGGTGTGCAACCCCAACAAGCCGGCCGGCGACGAATCCTCGCCGCACTCGACGCCAACGCCCTCTACAAATGATCGGTCGGACAAGAAGGATAAGAAGGACGAGAAACCAGGTCGGTGCAAAAGGCCACTGGCGGCGCATGGCGAGCAGCGTTTGCCTCCCCTCCGCACATCATAAATAAAATAGAGAAACTACAATTTAGAATTTTGTTTCCAGTTTCTCGGGTTTTGTCTCTTTCGCTCGTTTACTTGTTGCGGTATGGCAACAGAATTTCACGTTTTTCTCAATTACGGTGGACATTTTTTCACCACCTAATAATTGAAATGGTCTCGCGGGTGCAGCCAAGATATTCACCTGCGTTGGATATGTTATTTGTTCTACAGTCTCACTTCTTGCAAGATAATATCCAAACTTAACATCGCATAATTGAAAAGATAGCTGAACGACAGTTTAAAAAAAAAACTAAATAAAATTGCTGGTCTGTTACGATGATGCAGCTATTTTAAATATTTCGTCTCTGAGAATCGATACTTTCATCCTCGTACCAATAATACGAATGTCTTTCATTCTAGAAATGAGCTGGTCATTGCACTACATTTTATTGCACGTCATGAAATTTTTGGTCGCCCGTTGCTAGTTTTCTTAATAACATGGTCTAGTGCATGACTGGCCAACGCCGATTTTGGGTCCAGCTTGCATTTTTGCAAGCGACGTTGAGGCGAAATGATGATTGGGGAAATAAGTAATTGTATGTGGAAACCTGGAAATTATCATTGGGCGACATGGTTTCTCTAGATATGGTTGCAAATTTGTTATGGTCAACTAATATTTCTATTTTTATATTTAATCATTCTACATGACATTGACGTCTTGTAGTCTTTATCTATTTTACTTCATTTATTGCACAAGCATGTTTTTATCGAGCTAACTTCATTGACAATTTTTAATATATTCATTTAACAATTAACATATAAATTTGAATGAGCGACGAACACGTTGAAGATTAATGTCATCAATATTGTATGCCAATTTCAATTTGCGGATACTACAGGTATACAGTATATGTATACAGTACATGTATATCAAACAAATTGCTGTGGCTGGAAACTAAAAAATAAATAAATCTGCCATCCCGTATATATGTAAATATATATATTTGAATCACCGTAGTGCCTAGTGCATTACAGTATTACTGCACCCTCGTGTCTCTATGGAGATATAAAACACAAATATTCGCTGCTTCTCTTAACACGTGAAATACACATACAATACTTAAACACTTGTAAACAATATAGCCTCATTGACATATACGGTATATAACTTGTCGACCGAGCTAGAACACTAACATTCTCAACATAACATTATTGGCTTATGTTTAACACTTTATTTCTCTTTACACTTTTTTATCTTATCCGCTGCTACATGTGCCTGCATGATTCCATATCCACTTGGATACGGTTGCACATGCATGGCCGAAAATGTGAGTATATTCGGATAAACTTTTGGGCATTTCTTTCCTCTATCTCCCCCCCCCCATATTTACCCTTACTTACCTTCACGACGTTTATTGGCTCTCCGATAAGGTGCATGAGATATATGGTGGTTTGGTGACCGTTAATTTCATGGATATATTTCAAATTTTGAATACATTGCACTAATTGAAATACCTCATAACCACATGACACACAGTTATTAATTTATTGATCAAATTTGTATACAAATTATGTACACAGTGTATATTATCAAATATTAACGGTGCCACACATTTTTGAAAGAGGTTGCCATGCGAATTTATATTTACATCTATTTTTATCTGTGGCTCATAATAACTCATGTAGAACCCGCTTTTTAAAAAATCGGCGATTTCTTACTTCCGTTAATTATTTTTTAAATTATATGAATGTTGTCAAGTTTCTTAAAAGTATTTTACAATTGTGAACAGTCGCACGACTAATTGTAGCCCAGGCTATTCAGCCATCCGACCTATGGTGCGACGGTTCCGGGTTCGATTCCCGGTACTGACTCGTTTATTCGATTCACGGATAGTGGCGAAAATGTACCCGAGCTCATATTGGGCTGTTCGCTGTTGAATAAACTTGAAGCTTCACTCTATTAAGATATATTTAGAAATTATTCCTAGAATTTTTCCCCCGTAACTCATTTTGAAATTCCTTTTCGTGGAAGAGGATCGGCGTTTGAACTTGTCCCCAAATGTAATCTCACTTGTACCCCCACTTTCAGCTCTACCGCCGAAACCGCTGGTCCTGTCCCCCTCCAAACCGGCCACCAACGTTACCCCCTCCTCCTCTCCGAAATCTCAAACCGTCGACGGCCTTGACATCTCCCAACTGTCCTCTTCGTTGACCTCGCTGGACGACGTCACGCTCACCGTCACCGAAACCGACACCACCATCTCCACGGCCACCCCAATCGATGCGGCTACCGTGGCGCCCTCGGACGACTTCACCCTGTCGTTACCGGATGCGCGTGGCGCCTCGCCCGTCGTTGCCGTTGCTGACGCAGGAGCCGACCATGCGCACGTCGATCCGAGCACCTGTGATATTAACGCCGGCCACGAGACCACCATCGAGATCTCTAAGGAGAAGATGGGGCTGGGGCTCAGCATTGTTGGCGGCTCTGATACCCTCTTGGTGAGTGCATATTTCATTCTTTTAAATCGTGGGGTTGCGGAGAAAATAGCTTGTTTTTCTTCTAGCGCGGTAACCGATGTGTGTTAAGTGATAAAAAGCTCAAACCGTTTGAGCTTTTTTTTTTTTTAATTTACCGTAGCGCCTAGTGCATTACAGGAATACTGCACCCTCGTGTCTCTTTGGAGATATGT
>JAUJYS010004581.1:0-11814 GCA_033995665.1 Melogona broelemanni | reverse complement strand
AAGCCTGCGCCGGGAATCGAACCCGGGACCTTCCGCTTTGTAGTCGAGGACCATAGCCACTGAACCACGGAGGCCGCCGCTCTGGTTTGAAACCAGACCTGCCGTACCTACGTTTCTCTGCTTGGATTACGTAAAATTTTCCTTGCTAACCATTCTAGACAAATAAAGAATGATAAGGAGATAAATAAATAACCCAGAAATAATAAACTTTAGGGTCATTATTTCAAAATAGACATGTACACCTGATACAAGTACATATGGGAAATAAAGTATATTTTTGGCAAGCCGTATTTAAGGATTACGCCAATGTGAACGCGGTACGAGGAGGTGTAGCGGTGACGAAACGAAAGTAGCCCGCCTCACCTCACCCACTACGCACGGGATGATATGTCCCGGCGGTAACGCCTCACCTCCTCCTCGCCAGATAACAAACGTGGGCTGCTTTCGCTGCTGCTGCCGTTGGATTTGCCGGGGATCCCCGAGACGGATGTACGGTGCCTCAGGCCGCAAAATGATAAAAAAAAATTCGAGCAAAAACTCCTCCCTTCAAAAAAAAAAAAAGAGAATGCGCACCCACCATATTCTATTTTAACAAACCGAAATGTATTTGTGGAGCCAAGCACGTTTCGATAATGACCAACCAAAAAAAAAGAAGAAAAAAAATCTTAACCATATTTTATAGACACGTACATGTAGTTCCTACGCTATTTGCAAAGGGATCGTGAGGGTGTGGGGGAGGGGGGGGGGAAGGCAAGTCCGGGATAACTGCACTCTAAGGGTTCAGGAGAAAAAATAAATTGGTCAACGGACTAGCCTACCCCTGGTGCCAATGTATTGGCTCCTTGCACCATAAAACAAGATGGCGTTGTAATCACCAAGTTCTTGTGGTTGGTTTGGTGGTGGTGGTGCTTGCAGAATTACTCGGGCGCTATTCCTCATCACCTATCCACCACGTGGAGCGTGCTACGGCAAAGGAACGTCTCGTTCCAACTAATTCGTTCCTTTTCCGATTTCGTCGTCCCTGTAACCAGAAAGGAACGTTGGAACAAAATCGTTCATTTTTTTGAGTGAATGGCTGCCGCACCGAAATATTTTTTTTATTTTTTAAATCGTAAGAACGAGGAACGAGAACGTGTTCCTTTTCATTTAAAAAGGAACGTATTACCACTTATGGTGGACTCAGTGCTGGCACTGAGTCCACCATAAGTGGTACATGTATCGTTATTTAATAGGCTAACATTGGTTCCAATTGTCTCGTTGCCAAATCCCCAATTCACCGCTAGGAGCACGGTCATTTAAATAAATATGAAAGCATATTGATTATTTTGTCCCAGGAATTTTTGACTCATTAAATTTTAATAATAAATAAACTCATTGAATTTTTAGAGCTCCACCAGAGGGAACAAGTGCCAGCAACTGTTACGGCGCGGAGGCCATTGCTGATGTGGGTTGTCAAGGTGTCCGAAACGGCCTCCAAAAATGCCCATTTCCCCCATCAAACCGGTCGTTAAAGGCATTTTTATCGTATCCAATATGTAGGCAAGTGGTCCATATCAATACACCTGTCACCATAGTTTATATATTGTGCGTGTGTGAACAGCCTGCCATGTTTATTGTACGTGTATACGTATATCGGATATGATTTCTATTGAGGAATTTTTGTTAGTTCCACACAAACACCAGCCAACTGGATGCGGCAATGATTTCGGATTATCCGTTACGATGATGAAATTTCCGACATTGGTTACATCCTCAATAGACCCTCTCTCTCTCTCTCTCTCTCTCTCTCTCTCCATTTAGTCCCCCACATGCAAAATGAATTAATGATGTACAAAATTTGTTCACTAAACTATAAAAACTTACTTTTATACTACCAATATCGTATCAAATTCTCTATTGACAGAATGACTTGCTCGACAAAATGTATTGATTGGCAAAGTCAAGATTGTAAACTGCCTTGATTACCTCGAATAATTATCAAATGACCTAAATTGTCAAAATCTCCATCGACAAAAGTGTGACAAAAATCTAGATTAACAAAAGTTAAGGTGAAAAAAATATATATATTGACAAATGTCGCGTTTGACAAATGTCGCGTTTGACAAATCTCGATTGACAAAATCCTAGATTGACAAAGTCTCGATTGACAAGTTCACGATTAAGAATGTCTCGTTTGACAAAATTTCGTTTGGCAAATCGTGAATAGCGATGATTTCGTCCTTTGACAAAGGCACGTTTGGCAATGTCTCGATTGACAAAGACTCACATGACAAAGACAAAGCTACGTTTGACAAAGACTCACAAGACAAAAGTCGCGTTTAGCAAAGACACACGAATGACAAATTGGCCATTAACAAATTCCTGATTGAACAAAAGTCTAGATTGACAAAGTCACCTGCAAAACAATTAGTTTTCTGTCACATTAATTATTAGAACTAACCAATAAGGAGGAATGCTCCGTACATCAGGGTAACAAAACACGCGTTTGCCTTGAGTGCATTTGGCCTACCCACGCCACCTGGCGATCACAACTGGCGACCGCAATCTCGTCGGGGGTAATTGTTTGAAAACACGTCCTAAAATCACTGCTCCATAGTTCCCCACCACCATCTTCCAGCTGGTATTCTTGGCCTCGGTTCGTCGTGTCATTCATCCTGTTGGCTTGGGGTGGTGGTGGGGTTGAGAAAGGTGGTGGGGGGGTGGAGCTAGGTGAGTTTTACTCGAAAAAGCGCGTGCGTCTCCCACCAAAAATGAATCGAGTTTTTCGGCCATGCACCGCAGAAGCTGAGGGGGGTGTGCGCGAGGGGGTTGGAATGAGGGGGTGGGGAGGGAGTGTAAAACTGGACGTAGGCGTTTTCTTTTATACGAAGGTCAAGGTCGTTGGTCCGTCGCTGATGCGTCTCTTCTCTCTCTACTCTTGCCTTTTCTGTTTGTGTGTGACAGGGCAGTGTTGGGTTCGTTCCTTATGGAAAGGAACCAAACCAGTTCCAGTTCTAGTTCCCGTCCCTACGATGAAAAAAGGACCCAATTCCCGTTACAGTTCCTCGAAAATTAAAAGGAAACTGGGCTTACCTAACTTCCTTTTCAAAAGAAACCTGGAACTTTTCCGTTCCTTCGATTAAAAATATTTTATGAAACATTTGCGGGAACTAATCTACAGGATCAATGTTAATTTGCGGACACAGACCAAAAGCTTTCGACAGATCAATATTTTTAGCAATTAACAACATGTTTGATGCTGCAATATTGTTCAGCTGACGACACAATTAGGAACATTGTACTTGTAGAAAATTGAGGGATAAGGAAAGGAATCCCCGTTCCAGTTCCTCAATAAAAAAGGAAACAGTTTCCGTTTCAGTTCCTCAACAATTAAAAAAGGAACCTGGGCGTTCCTCAGTTCATCTAAAAAGGAACCTGTTCTTAGGAACGGAACTTTTCCGTTCCGTTTCTACCCAATAATGTGTTTGCAAAAGAGGTGGGATGGGCGAGTGATATTTGGCTTTTTTCAAGTTTTCGGAAAATGTTGTCTGAGCTGGGGGTTATACAGACTGTACTCATCCTCTTTCCCTCCCCCTTTCCTACGCTAGTATTCCCCCATCGCAGCCAAAATAACCGGATTTGACAAACGAAACATTCTCAGTTCGCCCGAGCAGGTATAACCATCAATTTCCACCTTTTCGGAGTGAATGGTCATTTGTTCATTGGGGTGGGGTTGGGGGATAGTGGTTGAGGGGAAAATCATTTTGCACTCTGTATCCAAAAGTTTCCACTATTGTAAACGATACAACAAACATTTGTTCGTTGTACATGCAAAATAAAATGTATTTTCGGGTGAACGAAATTTTCACGTCAAAGAATGAACTACATCGAAATGCAAATGCAAGATATGGAAGATGGAGAAGACATCTGAGGCATTTTGGGTCACGTGGTCAGCTTTTTGGCTGCGGTTTTAATATAAACTGGAAAAAATGCCCGGCTACGCCCGGGAAAAGGGGGGAGGTGTTTATTAGAAAACTGTTAAATCTAGACTTTCGTCCCGGTTACGCCCGGGAAAATATAACATAACGTGCAAAACATTGGTTATGTCGCGGGATCCCGGTCTCGGTGAAATATAACGTTATGAATTCTTATATTCACAAAGTCACGGATTTCAGGATTCCCAAAGCCCGGTTAATACAAACATTGCCTGTCATATCACACCACCCAAAAACATCTCGTGTTCCAAGTTATTGTGGGTTCTGCATTTTTTAAGCTACAAATAATTTGAAACTGTCGATAGTGTACCACTATGAGGACTTGAGGGATGCAAGCAGCAACGACCATAGAAGTAAACGAACTTTTACATTTTTCACCCTCCAACCTCGTGTCGCTATGGCGATATGTGAGGGACCGGGACGGGAATGGGAATGGCAGCTGGAATAGCCAGGCTGCAGGATCCACCCCTAAGCTCTGGCCACTCCCTAATGGAAGCTCAGGGGTGACGCCAGTACCCTAGGCTCGTTTAATAAACGAGAGTCTGCGCCGGGAATCGAACCCGGGACCGTCCGCTCAGTAGGATGTTGCCATAGCCACTGAGCCATCGGTAGTCAAACGAAAACCATAATTAAATCTTCAGGCGTCAAGAATAGTTTTGCACCTGAAATGCCGCAGTTTGAGTACGCAGGTAGCAATTTTACGCGCCCAGCCACTGCCATTGACATAAGCAGTGTTGGGTTCGTTCCTTTGGAAAA
Source organism: Melogona broelemanni (assembly GCA_033995665.1). Classification (NCBI taxonomy): domain Eukaryota; kingdom Metazoa; phylum Arthropoda; class Diplopoda; order Chordeumatida; family Chordeumatidae; genus Melogona; species Melogona broelemanni. Next base: position 7,084 of record JAUJYS010004581.1, on the reverse strand, counting down.
GGAACCAGTTCCCGTTCCTCCGATGAAAAAAGGAACCAATTCCCGTTCCCGTTCCTCAAAAATAAAAAGGAACATAGGCGTTCCTCCGTTCCTCAAAAAAAGGAACTAGTTCCTAGGAACGGGAACTTTCTGTTCCGTTCCTCCCCAAAACTGGACATAAGTCGACTTATGTCGATGGCAGTGGCCCAGCCATGCCCACCAATACCACTAATGCACGTGTGTGATGCGTGAACATATTCTGACAAGTGCGAAGCAAACATATTGCCGCGTTTCGCCACTCGAAGCCAGTCACGCGTTGCATTTATGGTGGTCTAGTCAAATGAAGATGAATAAAGGCAGGCGTCAACAACGCTACTATAAAACCAGACTGTCCGGATAGAACGAGAAAAATACGGATCTATTTTGAAAGCCTATGCCGTATTGGAAAGAGTTAAAAAATTACCTTTATTTCACTTCAATTAAAAAAAATAAAACAGTCAGTCATTGGTGTCCAATATTCTGTGATCTTACAATGATTTGGTTACAAAATGTTGGAATATAAAATATAAAATAGTGAAAAGATTTGCGCATCCAGTGCGAGTGGCGGCCTCAGACAAATTATTTGGATTTAGATTTGCATTTAGAGACGAAGTGAGGGCATAATAAATTGGAACATGCATCCATCTAATGGTCTAAAGACGATTCAATTTCAGATTTTTTTATGAGTAGTACAATTCCAATCGATGATGCTAAACTAATGCTGCTACGATTTAAAAAGAGTGCGACGGCAAATAATAAATAGCGACGAGTTCAATGGTCTGCGAACCCAGACATCTGCCTTGGGTTCTTTGGACCAATTAAATTTTTTTTTTTATAACGATCATAGGTCAGAGTTTGACAAATGAGGTCACCATGAACTAAAAATATCATCGATTCATTGAGCAATTGGAGGAGAAGTCCAGACAGGCCATTTTTTAATTTTTGTCACGTCTGAAAATTATTAAGGGTTTCAGTGATCCACATGCCTCTCCCCCTACATCAAAAAGGTCCACACCCCCTTTGGCTCTAGCGTTCCCATGCCACCTTATCCAAATAGCTCATTGACACTTTTGTAAATGCGATTTTTATGAATTAGTCTGTCCTCCCTTCGTCTCTAAATGCGCAAAAAACGTTTACAAATATTCGACCATCAGTCTTCTGTACCTAAAACTAGGCCTCACGCAAATCGGACGCCATTTTGACCCGAGGGTGTTGCAAGAAATACACCTCACTAGATTTCAATTGAGGCTGGGGTGCGTTAATTAATCTTCACTAACAGGTTGTTAACGAGAGAACCCACTCAAATGTCTGGTCGGATGATCTGATGGGCTAATATATCAACGCGCCCCATTCTCGAATTTATTTGAAACGCAGATGTCCATGAGCCAATATAAAAAGTCGCCCAGTCACAAACAGCTGTGCCTCGAAATTAGCGAGGTTTTCGCTCCTTTTAAATCTCCAAGACTCATATCAGGCCATATTTACCAAATTCGACTACAGTCCAACTCACCCGTGTCTCCGATAATTATATATTTGAACAAGTATGCGTATGACATTGTCGTATCTTTTCACTAACAACAAAACAGACGCGTCGATGACAAGTGGCCCAAAATATGTGAATATGACGTCACCGATCCAGGTGGCCAGATTCACGTTGTCACCACTTTAACATTACGTCCAAATTTCCCCATATCTCTTTAGAAAATCCTACTATTTTTCCAAAATTTCTGAATTCGCGCTCATTTTTTGAAATTTCAAAATTTAGTAAACAAACCCAATTATTGACTATATTACTTATTGCCTATATCAAATTTTGAATATATCTGGCTAAACAATAAAAAACAATTTAAATGAAACAAAAGAACCTTAATTCCTTAAAGGAACTTAAAACTTCCCCTTCTCTCCACCCGGAGAAAAGAACACAGACATCAGTTATTCTACTCCATTGGTCATCACCTCACAACCCTAAATCCCAATAAATTTACGACCCAAGCGAAAAGACAAGGAAGAGGCCACTCCTTTAAACTCGACCTTCCCTTTGCTAACTCCAACTACGTAAATTCTACTTTCTTCATCAAAACTGTCGCAGAATGGAACAACCTCCCCCAAGAATTACTTGAAGCCCCCTCCCTCCCCTCATTCAAATCCCGTCAAAAATCATCCCGCTCATGGCCAACCTGCCCTAACCTATTTATCACCCACCTTACCATCCTCCCTACCTCTAATTCATAACCCCTTTCATTTCCTTTTAATTTCTTTATTCCCTCATACTTAACATTAAATCACCTTAAATGCGCAAGCGCGGTAACAATTCTATCTAAATCTAAATCTTAATTTCTGGCACAATTACTCAATTTTAAACATTCAGCACTCCAGAAAATTTGCAAAGGCAATAAAAATGTGACAGAAAAAAGAAATTACAAGAAACATATTGGACGTTTTTATTACCAACTGTATGAGAAACAAAATATCTTATAAATTCTCAGCTTAGGTTACAAAAAACCTCAAATGAGAACAAAGGGACTGGAGTGACCCATTTAAAAGTCCATAAGGGTCTTCGCAAAATTAGTTTGAAAATATGTAACTGTAAAAACAAGCACACGAATAACTCGGAGACTAACATATTCTGAAGTAGTTCTTGCTTGCCACTACCAAAAAATCGTCGTCTTGCAGATCCTTCAGAGCGTCTTCAAACATTTCGCGAGTCAGTTGCTGAAACAGAATTAAAACAACGTCAATCAATTTTTTTAAACCGTATTTAGTCGGTGAAAAAAATCTGAAATTATCCGGTACCAACTACTGGAAATTCAAAACGTGCACGTTAAAATGTCGGAAAATGCTATTCTTTTCAAATTTGATCCATAAGTCAAGTTGAGCAATGATTTTTAACTAGACAGTGTTAAATATTTTTTTTATAAACCACCATAGTGTCTAGTGCACTACAGGATTACAGCACCCTCGTGTCTCTATGGTGATAGGTGAGGGGCAGGGAAGGGATGGCAGCTGGAATAGCCAGGCTGCAGGATCCACCCCTAAGCTCTGAAATACCTAATGAAAGCTCAGGGGTGACGCCAGTACCACAGACTAACGAATAAACGAAAGCCTGCGCCGGGAATCGAACCTGGGACCGTCCGCTTCGTAGGATGTTGCCATACCCACTGAGCCATCGGTACGTACAACTGTCCGTTTCTCCAACTTTTTGTCTATAAATATTTGAGTCCCAGCAATTCGGGAAATATGCCATCCATTTAATTTTGGACGAAGGACTCAGGAGGATCGCTGTTGAGATCCGCTTCTAACACCAAAAACCCTTTATGTACAAAGTCAATCGGCGCGTACGAATAAATCTGTTGACCCTACAGAAAAAAAAATAGACAAGTTCCGTAGGGGTCATGACGGGGTCACCCAGTCGGAGTTGGTTGGGGTGAGTGACTGACCCCAGTGCCTGCTCCCCGCGACAGCTTCGTGCCTCGATTGGTGTCGACACCCAAATTATCCGACACGTCCTGGTGATGATCTAGGAGACGTCCTGTTTGGTAAAACAAAAATCTCGGCGGATGGAGGGATGGAGGAGGAGGTGGGGGGGAGGGAAGGGACCGAAATGAGGATGTTATTGGCGAGTGAAATGTAACACGGAGCGACCTCTGCACGTACGTACGACTGCGAGCAGCACGCGCGAGTGAAACGTGCAAAGTCGATTTACTCGGGATGATCCCGGATGACACTTTATTTATTACTACAGAGAGGGGGGGACGTTCTATGTTGTGTGGTGATGGGTAGGAACGGAACGGGTTCTTTTTTTGAGGAACTTTGGAACCCCGAAGTTCTTTTCCTAGAAAGGAACGCTTGGAACATCATTTCTTTTATTTTTAGGAACTGGAAACGGAAAAACGTCATGAACGGAAAACGTGAACGGAACGGGAAAAAACGCGTCCCTAGGAACGAGTTTCTTTTCTGAGGAACTTTGGAACGCCTAGGTGTCTTTTCCTAGGAAGGAATACCTTGGAACGGTTTCGTTCCTTTTTTAGGAAACTGGAACGGTCGTTTCTTTTTACTGTGTGCACAACATTCAAATAATTAATATTTCAATATTAAATATTGCATCTTTAATCATTTAAATATTTATAAATATGATTACGATATCGTTCAAAGATTAACAGGATAAAAATCCAATTTACTATTGAATAAAAATGTTGTTGTAAATTGAACATTATATTGATGACTATATTTCTAGATTCGCATTTCTTTTTTTCGTTTTTATTTTAATTTTTTAATCGAAGAAACGGAAAAGTTCCAGGTTCCTTTTGAAAAGGAACGGTTAGGTTCTTTTCAATTTCAGTAGGAAAAAACCACGTATTTTTCACAAAAGTATTTACATCTTTGAATTTTTCGTTCATTCTTAATCGAAGACTTCTAATTCACTAATCTAACACTGTTTATATTATGACGGACGTGTGTCTTAAAAGTAGGCACCGCATTTGCAGTGAAAAGATCTATATACTGTACAATGTACACGATTAATCAGCAGGATTAATGGTAGTCATTTCACGTAGCGCCTTAAGTCGCATTATAAATGAAAGTTTTTGGAAACTGGAACTGGCACACACAAAAACACGAGGCCCGCACAAGAGCATATATAACACGCCGCACTCCAGTCAACACATTTCATGTTTCAGACTTGACTGATGTTGTGGGAAACCATCGTTAACTTTATTTTGACGATAAACTATTTGGATTGCACCAACATCTGTGATAAGAGGTCAAAGCAAAACTTTTTTTTTTTTGAACTGGAGTCCCTATTTCATTATACGGAGATAAGATTCTGAACTGCAATGGCACATGTTTTTGGTGAGTCTATACTTCAAGCGACTGTCACCAAATCATAATTTAGTGCTTCAATTTAACAATAGATTATAATTTTGCAAGTTTTTTTTTTATTTCATGAAAGCGTCAACAGTCCAACCTTCGTAATTCTTATAAATGGGATTTAAAATTGCTTAAAAGTTGCCTGAACTTATTCTGTCTGTGTTATTTATATGATTTTAAAAAAACTGAACAATATTTTTGCGAATTGTTGTTCATAAGTCCTTCGTGGACCCCGACCCTCGATCCCCCGACACCTGGTGACTTCAGGGAGCAGAAGCCCCCTTGAGTTTTTCTTGGCAGAATACAGAGGTGGTTTGCCATTGCCTTCCCCCGAGCAGTACCACGAGCCAATCAAACGATCGACTGCGCTGAGAATCGAACCCAGATCCGCTGGTTCTTGAGCAAATACAAAAGAAAATTAAATATTTACGAGAAAATTTTAGCATTGAAAGAGCGATCTCGACAGTTGAACAAATATATGTTGATTTTTTTTTTAGATTGCTGAGGGACATGCCTGCAGTAGTTTGTCTTTATATATTTCTTTCTATTTTTTAAGACTACATGTATACTGTAGAACCACTGCAAAAAAAAAAGTCAATTCCAGGTTTCTGGTTTTCATCGGGCTTTAAAAGCGATGAGCACGCCGTGTTGAAATCTGGCCAACCAAGATCACAGCACCCCTACAAATCCGATAGCTCACACAACCCACCCCCTCCTCTTATCCCTCAGAGAACCGCTGCTCCGTGTTTATTGACACTTGTCTGGCGCTTATAAATTATAAACATCAGTTGATAAAAACGAATAAGACGCCGTCGCCGCGTAAATAAAACCCGAGGCAGGCATGAGGGACCAATATACAAACCTCATCCCCACCACCACCATAGTCCTAGTTCACCGATGGCGAGCAGCTCTATAGCCAAACGAAAGCCACATGTTGGTGCAAAATGCATGGGCGGTGTGGAGCTATTTAGCGCTCTCGTGAGACATGTCGATGGAGACGACATCTATCGGCTGACGTCTCGTTAATCGGTATCGCCAGGAATCAACTACAAATGCATTACATATGAATTTGTCAACAGCCATCTTTTGAAATAACAGCCAAAATTGCAACAGGCCATATGTTGATATAAAAAAAAAACATTTGGGGTTCGGTCACAGCGATTGAATTCTAGATGGAAATCCAAATTGAAAACCGTCCAACTGCTACAAAATGGCGTCTTTGGCCAACTGCTACAAAATAGCGCTACAAAATGGCGTCTTCTAACAAAATGGCGTCGTCTAACAAAATGGCGTCGTCTAACAAAATGGCGTCGTCTAACAAAATGGCGTCGTCTAACAAAATGGTGTCTTCTCTAAGGAATTATAATTTATATTTTTTATGTAGAATTACGTCTTCGTGCGAACTTGTTTAGGCGGATTCCTTGAGCAAATCTGATGATTACTGGGTTGTATATTTTTATTATTATTTTAACCGATTTCTTGGTTTTGGCCTATATCAGTGACAATTGCAGACTGCTATCACGCATCAAATTTCATGTTCAAATAGATTACTTGTGCAGCTTATGGCGCCTTCTGGTAGAATATTGACTTTCAAAGGTAGACGCCTTTGATTGGTCAAGCCAAAATGGTAACAGCGCCACCTATTGTAAGACGCCATAAGTAAAAATAGCCAGTAACGTAAAACATGATCAGAAGAATTTTAGAAGTCTGGCTAGCGTCAACGATTGCAGGTTTAAAAAAAAAAAAAAAAATGTGACGATGGCATAAAATCAGAGCAAATACTTGCCGAAAGCGTTCAAAATTTTGGCACGGCCAGCAAAACGGAAATGATGAAACCGTAAAGCCTGGTTGACAGCTATATATTTCAAGATTATTTAGTAGATACCATGTCTGCGAATACCAAAGTCATATTTGATTTACGAAAAAGAATCAAAAACGGCGAAGAAAAAAAACAACAGCAAACGTCGCATATCTTGCCAAAAGTTTAAAGACGTTATAGCGTTTCGCTGGTGATTTGTAAAAACAACGAATAATTGTTTTTATGTATGTAGTCCTGGAATAAGACGCCCCTAAGTTAGAGTTTTTACCGACAAACAGAGGGGTGTTGTGGGTGGATGTTTTTTTTTTCTTGGAATCTCGATAAAAAGTCAACCGAACCGTGCTGTCTTGTCACACGTACGTCTCCCCCCCCAGACCCGAA
>JAUJYS010004580.1:0-11815 GCA_033995665.1 Melogona broelemanni | reverse complement strand
GAACGAACCCAACACTGATAACAGCATGCGCCGGGAATCAAACCCGGGACCGTCGGCTTCGTAGGATGTTGCCATACGCACTGAGCCATCGGTACGTACGGATTATTACTTTTAACCAAAAGCTTACCAGCAAGTGTTCCCGTGTGTCGAAACGCCCTGGCCGTGGACATGGACATGGCAGTCAAGAATTGGATGATTATGTCCATCAGCCTCGAATCACGCACAACAAGCGGTTTGCACTTGTCCACCAAGGTGGATACGAACAGAGAAAGTCCCACGTGGTAATTGTTTCCTCGGCCCTCCTTGCCTGGCTTGCCACCAATGATGGGATATTTTGTTCCCTATACAAGGAAAAAGATAATTGAATTGGGTCACATTTCCATCTTGGCTATACAGGAACAGTGTTGGTGAGTAACGGCCTGAAAACGGAACGTTACTTTCATTACAAGAAAATGATTTTCTCATATTGTTACTTTCATTTTTGAGTAACTTAGCATCGGTTTAGTTACTTTTTTCAGAGAGGTTTTTTGTAACGGTTTAGTTACTCTCATTTTTTAAAGTAACGTTCGGTGCTACTTTTTTGTTTCGGTATTATTATTTTTTTAAATCACCGTAATGCTAATCACTACAGGATTACTGCACCCTCGTGTCGCTATGGAGATTTTTTTTTTTTTTTTTTTTTAAATCACAGTAGCACCTAATCCTGTAGTGAAAGGATTACTTCACCCTCGTGTCTCTGTGGAGATATGTGAGTGGCAGGGAATGGATGGGAAGAGGGACGGCAGCTGGAATAACCAGACTGCAGGATCCACCCCTAAGCTCTGGACTCCCTAATGGAAGCTCAGGGGTGACGCCTGTACCCCAAGCTAACGAATAAACGAAAGCCTGCGCCGGGAATCGAACCCCGGTTCGTTGCAAACTCGATGTTCGATTCCTAGTCTGGGTGGACGTTAATTAAGTTACTTTTAATTAATTTATATTCTACTCCTCATCAATGAAGTTATGTTCTATGTTCAAATCTAGGTTAAAGTTAAAATTTATTATTATTATCATTATTGCTAGAAATCGTTCGAATTAGTGTTAAGGGTGCCGGTGTCGTGTAGGAGTCTCTAATGACTTCCGCCCAGGGTGTCGCAAATGCGAAGCAAGACGACGTCGAAGACGTGGTCTATAGAAAGTCAGGATTGGCGCATCCTTCCGCTAAAACAAACTCATTAATTAACCATCTTTTATGTGGTGTATGCATCTTATAGACGCTGGGGTGAAACTATTCCTTGAGATGTATTCCTCAAGGATAAATAACTTCCAGTCAGTGGATATGAAATATCGTCAACATGGGAGCATTAAAGAATAGCTCAAAACTTTGTTGTCGCTATCAAGTCGTTGTCGACCCAAAGTGCAAAATGAAGCAAAATGTCGAAAACTTTAACTTGAAGAAAATAATCAGGTCTCGATTTATCTGATTTTTAGTCTATATTATTTTAAAATAGTGCAAATGTTTAAACGTTGATAGAAAATGTTTATTTGCGAATTTTGTTTAGTTTATAACTAATAAAAATATTAATTTTATAAATCTAGGGTTTGGAAAGACATGACGTTGAACAGCTCCAACGAACAGTCAAAATTCCGTGTTTGGGACTATCCAATCAAGGAACAGTTTTCTAGGATTTTATCGGTTATTGAGGGAACCGGTCTTTTGCCTACTCCTGAGGATGGTGAGTTTAAAAATAAAATTTACTGCATTCTTTCATTTAAATGTTAGCAAAATCAAATCCAGGTAAAGGTCTCTGAATGTCCAGAAAATAATCACTGTCAATATAATTTATTTTAATTTTATTCATCTTTATATAGTTATCATGATCAGAACTTAAGTACTTGAAAGAAGTACGCATCCTAGAATAGATCGCGCGTCTTTAAAAGACATGCTTCGCGATGCCCAAAAGATTGATGAAATAATTTTTTGATATTAACCTTATGCTCTAGACATACTGAAAATGTGATGACTTTTTTCGGCGAGTCTAATAAAAACCGAGCTTGATTAGCTTGGTTTTGATGCGCGGTTTGGCGAGTTCTGGAAGCGCAGCGGAGGCATTCGGATTTGATTTGTTGAGCGCGTGGGATTAGATTAGTTGGTCCCCACTCCCCCTCTTCCCACAAATACTCATTCATTATGTATACAATTGCGGCGTGCTCGTTCATTCAGGATTCGAGAAGGTGAATAACGATCTGGATAGAAAATTCGCCTTCATCCACGACGCTTCCACCCTGAAATACGAGGTTTTCCACAACTGTAATTTGACCGAGGTGGGGGAACCGTTCGCCGAACAGCCCTACGCCATCGCCGTGCAGTCGGGATCGCACTTACAGGACGAGATCGGAAAACAGTGAGTGATGCGTTGGTTGCATTCGATAAACACCCGCGGTGTTCGCCCTCTGTGGAACGCGCAGTGTTGTGGAGTAACGTCTGCTAAAAACGAGACGTTGTTTCTGTTATTTCCATTTTGATTACCTTTGTAACTGTTTAGTTACTTTTATTTTTTGAGTAACGATAACTGTAACATCTTCCTCTTGTTGATAAGGCACGATGATTGTCCCCGTTACATTTAAAAAGTTACTTACCCAACTCAGGGGACGAGCTACCATTCCAATTGGGCATTGGGCATTTTTTTATATTAAGATGACAAAATAATCAAATCTGGGTCAGAAAAGTACTTAAGATGTTGTAACGGTTTGAGAAATTTTGGAAAAATAATTATATTTTCCTCCCATTTTGAAAATTGAACAAGATTTACAGTGCCTTTCAAATCGACCCCATATTTTATAGATTTTCATCTTGACTATATTCTGACAAAAGCTTTTGCAAAAGGCTCCCAAATATTCCCAATTTTACATAATATTTCCATTTAAAAAAATGTACATCAATTACAGGACCGCTTGAGTCAGCCCCAAAAACCGTCTCGTACGAACATATATACACTATATGTTCCAAATTAACGGGAGGATAGGAATTAAATTAATTTTTGATTTATTAATTTCAGTTTGAAGTCAGAGTATTGATTGTTTTATTGCTATATCTAGATGGTCAATAAAAAGACTATGTTATTGAATTGTTATTTATCGAATTTACTTGCTTTCCGCTTGCAGCTTGTTGGAGTTGCAAAAAGATCGTTACTTTGAGACGTTGTCGCAGAAATACTGGAACAGTTCGCTGCGTAAAGATTGCCCCAACAACGACGACTCGGAGGGTATCACGTTGGACAGTATCGGTGAGCATTATTTTTTTTTTCTTGTCTCCTGTGTAAATGCAGCGAGGCGTTACTCATCGGACTACTTGTTGATCCATCGGCAAGTAGCACTTAATACGCCGCCAACGGAGATGTCGATTTTTATGCACGCCGATGAACGCGATTAGTTCAGAGCCAGACATGTCGCAATTGCTGCGTCGGCGTAGTAGACCGCGTAAGATTATTTGCACTAATACTCCTCCTAGGACCCGCCACAATATCTACCGGTACCCAAAATATAAACCAAAAAAAAACAAAAAAAACAATCACGAGTAATGATTAGTTTTGAGTAGAGCAATTTGTTTAGCTGTGCTCAGAAAATAAATGACAGCTCATATTTTATTTAAGCGAGATTGAAATAATTGTGGTACAAATGACCTTCTCTATTAATTTAGAAACGAAAGGTTTTATTAGAACTATTATAAAAAGGGCACGGCTTCGCCCAGTATAAGGGGAGCATTTTTTTATTACAAAATTGGGAAATCTACTATAGGCCTGGGAAATTTAACAAGACGACACAGTGTGACCTTCAGTTAAAAAATGGCCATTGTTCCCCCGATCGGCAGTTACGATACTATCGATAGTATTAGCGATACCTCGACCACCATGCACTTAGTTTCAACAGTTTGATCATAAATGGCGTCATCTGTTCGGACTAGAGGCACATCTTTATAACTGCTTCCGTGCATGTGCACTCAAATTTGCGTCGTAGTAAACCAGCAAAAACGAAGCGTTAGGTCTTTGGAGGAATAATGACAAGTGCCACGTGCTAAGCTTGCACTCGCGACCCTGTTTTTCAGACGGAATATTTTCCCCATTAAAGCTATATGTTGCTATGCAAATTGACGAGACGAATCTGAATTTTTATTGTGTTTTTAAAATTACATTTGGTCTCTCACGGATACTGTTGCATACACATGTAGTGTGAGGGAAGTTGAAGGCAAAAGTATCTCGCTGCATGCGGTATGAATTATTCACCGCCGTGGCGCAAGTATTATTAAATAACTCCAACCTCAGTACAACAGGTACATTGTGTGCATAAAATATACAGGGCATTCACTGTATAATAATTTTGGACTAGAGTATATTTAGATTACGTGTGCATTACGTAATTAACTCACGCACATCTCATGTTGATCATCTAAAAATTAATTAACATAATTAAAAGGAAAGTTGGTTATAAACTGCTCAGCAGAAATAATTTTTCATAAATCATTTTAAACTGTTTTATGATTTACTGACGCCTATTATTTAAAAGTATGAGAAGAAAGCCTTACTGCATTCAGGAGAAAAAATATGTAAAGAACCAGGGTCCTAAAAATTATTCAGCTTACATAATATTTTACGAACCTCTTAAATCATCGAGCATGACCTCCTAAAAAGTCGATCTTACGATTCAACGACTTGCCTTCTTATGATTTGCCGAGGGTAAAGCATATTAAAATATTTTTATTGACAATTTCGCGTGCCATTAAGCACATGAATGACTGCAAAAATATCTCTCGTGTCGAACCTTTATACTCAAGTCGGTCTCGGTGAAAACTCCGAGTCAAAAGAAAGTTAGCGAACCCCTGCGCCATCGTAATAAGGTTTTATCACGACGCACGCAGGTGGGGGTGCCAAAATGACCAAATTTCGTCGAGGTTTGACGAAGACCCTAATTCTCTAATCCATACGATAAACTTTTATAACGGGTCTCCCCCTCAATTCTACTAATAAACTCGCGGCGCACACACTTGTTTTTCACGGTTCATCAGAGGTCTTTCCCGGTGTAATGCCGGTAAGCCGACACTCGGGCGGAGCTTTTACCTCGAGAGTGCTATGCGGGGAAGCCCAGTAATTGTTGCATAGATGCACTGAGCAATAATTGCCTTTTCTTTCACTCTATTGCAAAATAGAGCTATTAAGGTAATCTCTGTTGGTGTAGTGGATAAAGCGTTGTGTCTACGGAGTAAACGGTTGTGTGTTCGAGCCCGCATCAGCTCAATTATTTGTATATTGAGTCGAAATAGCTGGTGAGATATTTGCCAAAAATAGATTAAAATATTGTAATTTTTCAATCGAAGCATCATTTAGAAAGTGCATGAAAGAAAATAATCAAATGTATAAAAATCAATGTCATGACGTAATAAGATTTATTATTTTAGACGTATTATAGACTTTCAAAGGCTTCTACGCGTGGCCTTTGCGTCACAGTTGCGTTACAGCTGCGCATTCAGGATTTCGTGCGCACAAGAGTTTGTGCACACAAAATGGCGGAAACTGTTTTTTTATAGGATGTATGATTGATTTCCTTACAAATTACACCCACTCACATGAAGCTATACGATACGTAGTACTGGTATTTCCGTAACATCCGCTTTAGTTGTTGTTTACATTTAATGAATGCAATTGAACACTTACGTTTACGAGGAAGCCAAAAAATAATTAGGTGCATCGCCCATCTGATCGAATCCTAATGACTTCCTTGCGGTCGAAAACAAAGGCTGCAATGTTTGAGCAAGAACGAAAGAAACGGAAAGGATCATTTATTTACAGTTGCTTCGATTGTGTGGTGAAATAAGAACTGCTCTGATGAGAGCGCCACTTTTATTTGCTAGAAATCGCAATGTTGCTCCTTCTACTGAGCGATCTAATTTATTAGATGCTTCGACTGTAGCGCTAGCCAATGACAAAGTACTGAAATAACCGAATGCCTTATACATTAACACTGCGTAACACACCGATCGTTCTCAAGCCATTAACTTGCAAAGCTAGGCTTTGTGAGCCGTCGTGTATTATTTATAGTCAATTAAAAAAATATATGTATATGTGCATGCTAATGTGCACTTAATGACTAATTGGAATATATAAATTGGACATTAAATTACTACAGCATCATAAATCTCCAATTTAAGCATTCCAATTAAAATTAGAGATTTATCACACACTGGTTACGACAAGTTTATCTTCATAGCTTATATCATTAACATACTATTTTTATTTATATATTTAGATTATATTAAAACAGGTTTATTTTATTTATTACGCAGGTGGTGTATTTATTGCAACTCTGGTGGGTCTGGTGGTCGGAATGCTGACACTTGTTGGCGAAATCATTTTTTACAAACGTCAGAAGAAGTCCAAAGTGGTTGCTATTCAAATCAAGCCCAAACTCGGCCTGGATAAGTGAGAAATTAATTATCATCAACTATTGTAAAAAAAACGTTATACTTGTGTTGTGTTTTCTAATGAAATTCTAATTAACGTTACGGAGAGGCGAAGAAATGTTTACGCATTTTATATACGAGCAACTGGAGAAAATTATAATAGCTAAGGGCGATGCGTCTTAATTGACATTTCAGATTGTTATCTCCCGCAACCTGTAAGTACACGCAAATATAAATTATGCAAATTTAAACCAGGCGCCTCGAAAAAGCTAATTGGTTTGGCGATAAGTGGAACGACGACGCATAATTTCGAAAAATCGAAAGATTCTGACAGTATTTTCAAATTGTTGAGCTTACAATTTGGGTGGAATCTAATATTTAATCGCCGCAACACGGTCTTGTTATTGCGTATGTCCGTGGTATTAAAAATGCATAATATGTTTTCGTTGTTATTGTAACGTTGTATTTCTTCTATTTGTTAACGATTTACGTTTCCCCAAAAGAGGTAACGAAATAATTATTTCGCACAATTTATAAATCGTTTATTGATTGTCGTAGAAACTGTTCGTTAAAGGTTAAGCATCGTTTAAATCAGCACTGTTTATCGAATGTGGCTGAATTCAGCCACATTATCTATAATGGCACACTTGATTACAATTTCATTTGTACAGTAAGTTAACATTTAATTGGAAATTATGCCAGGCAAACTTCAACATACACCTCAGAAAAATTAATATTTTGAAATTTAATCTACATCCCAGAAAATAAATATTTTGAAATTGAATTTGCTACTTATAAAAAACGTATTTTCGAGCCATTCACAAAATTCTTATTTTAGAAGCCGAAACATATCAATTTCAAAGTTTATTGACAAAAGTTTGCTATTTTGGCAATTGTTGTTGAACTTGATAGCTTATCTAGCCGAAATAAACTGACCGCGTATTACCATAAATAATATATATTTTGGATTTACGGATATTAAATATTTTCCGCACATCACTATCAAGTTTTGGATTAAAGTTGTGAGTTTCGTTCAAGCGGAAGTGACTCTATACACATACACAGTGAGGCCTTCTCTACATGTACATACGGTGTATTAGAATGGTTGTCGGGAAACCAAAGCCCATGTTTACTTCTTTTTCCACCCCGATGACGTCAAACCAATGTCGTATTCAATTCCCGTATCGATGTCTGGCGTGCACACAAAATGCAGGTAGAGAGTGTTTCGCTATACCGAATGTTCCCTCAACGGTCTATCGAGATTTTAAATTGGTTCGACAATAATTGGTTTTCACGTGCCTTATAGCCCTGCTAATGTATTTTGAAAGGTGCAGATGAATATCCTCGTGGGGCCCTCTCTGCATTCCTCATTAAATTTTCGATTTTTAGGTTAAAAATGACACCAATCTCTCCAAATGACATTCCCAATAATTGTTTTAAAAATCTAGTTTCGAGTGTCTGACTTGGGAATGTTTGACATCGCAATTTAACAGAGAGCAACATTACACAACCAAATCTGTGGAAAGCAATTAAAGTACAAAGTAAATAACCAATATGAACACAAGCAGCCAGTCGAAAATGAAATGCACTCTCTAATGAATGTTCTACTGTACAAGTAGTAATCTATAACCAGCTAAAAAATTTCTATATGATCCACCATTTCGTATACAAGTTAGTCATCGCTTTTACACCAACTTTCTTACTTTATCACTTATTCTGTACACAAAAGAAAAAAAAAATACATTTTGAAATTTTTTGTGGGTTGGGAGATGGTCTCAGGAGGATATAGTACTCGCCCCAATAGAAGCAATTGTACTGCGTACTCGTTCGTAAATGTCGAAATCGAGACCATGTTCCGTGATTTCTTTGTTAAGGAATGGGAAACTCCTGGGGCGCGTTGATTCAGCGGAAATCTGTCGTGTATGTTGATTGAACAATAAAAATTATGTTCAAACCGAATTGAGTCTAGCCTGAGCATTCTCCATGTAGTTCGGTGTTGTTTTCTCTTTCTTTTAAATCGATTTGGATTTTTCTTCGCTAGAAAAGGAATAAACATTTCGATTTCGCCGGTAGTCAAGGTAACGTCACGTCGTCTACATCGGGGGACCGTCCAACGGGAAATGATTGATATCTCGTTTCTGTTGTTGGGGTGGAATTTGTGAATTTGTCGGCATCCATTTTTACAATTTGACAGCCAGAAGCATGGATTTATTAGCATTGGTATGCCTTGAGGAACGTTGTTTATGTTATGGAGACGAGATAGCTGAATTTCCAATTGCGTTTGACGCAAATGATGCAATGATTCAAATACCCAAATTTGAAAATGCGCGATCAAATGACAAAAAATAAAACTGACGCATGTTGCTGACCTAAATTTTTTGAATCCATCAAATTAATTAAGTAAACAATGAAAATTGATATCTGTTTTCACGGAAGTTAATTATTAAATACTGTAGTAAAGTCGTTAATCAGTCAATCAAACTGATTTAAAAAACATTTAATCAGTTACATAAATTAATTTAATCTCTGATCAGAATTTCTGATAATCTTTAGGTTATTTCTGAATAAACAAATTTGTATCCTTAACCATTGAGGAACGTAAACGGCAAGACTTCTAGTATATAGCAAGAGAACAAAGCAACACAATGAAATGATGCAGATCGGCTTGAGATACTAAGGATACAAATTTGTTTATTCAGTTTTAATCACTCGGCTCCTATTATTTTCTCGTCTATTTAAGTTATTTCATATTTTTATATACAAATATGTACATTTAAAATCAAGGTTAATCTCTGATAATCTCTATAACCTTTTATTTTTTATATGCACATTTGAAGTTTTAAAATCAAAGCTTAATCAAAAGTAGAATTTAAAGTTAATATCGTAGGAGATGTAGTCGTTCAGGTCAGTTTCTAGTAAGGAATGCATAAATTCGAGATGTTCATTGCTGAATGTGCTAATACAGTTTAAAATTTTTTCAGTCAGATGAATCATCTTGTTGACGTAGGCGTACTGCATGCTACGTAGTTTTGTCCACTTTCCCGTCATTGTGTCTGTGTGCGCCAGACTGGAACATTTTCATTTTTCTGGCACACTATGGCTTCTCTTTTCTGCCACTGCATTTTTCTGTGTCGACCTTTGTCCTTTGTCTAGTCATGTGATCAATATTGAGTGGATTATTTATCCATAAATACTCAACCTCGACCCATGAGAAATCATTCACTCACCCAACTGAGACAAGATTAAGTCATTTCTTTTACTGGGCTGCTGGTAACTAAAAATGCTACCTGTACCTAAATCTGTGCTACTGCTACTGATGCTGCTTTTGAGTTCTTCTGGTAACTATTAGTATATTTGCCTTGTGTTTTATTTGCCATAGTTAATGAATAGTTAACATTTAAACTTTACGTTTTTCAGCCAATTTATTTAATACTTTTGACCGAAAATCTTATCACATCTGACGTGTTTTAAAGCTAACAATTGAGTACAACTGATATCCGAAAAAAATACCTTGTTTGAGATGCATTTTCTATCGGGAATGGGTGCGTAGGTACATTGACACAGGGGTGACTGAGGTTCACATGGCACGTGACATTATCCGAAAGCGAATGTGAGCCCCCGCTAATGGTCAGTCGCCCAGCAATTTAGTTACGTGTGGATGGGTTCATCTACAGTATAAAGGAGATATCAACGTTGCCTCGTGGGTAAAATCATCAGCGCGCTTACATCTTGATGTTATTATATCTCTTGTATGGGGAATTATAAGCGACTGAAAGCCGAGCCAGTAATTGAAAGAGCATTGACCATGGCATGCCCTGGACATAGAGATGCACGGCGTAAAGCTGGTAAGTCGTATTCGTTAGCTTGTATGTCTTTGTCCATGACATTGTTTACGCGGGTCTCTTCAGCGTTTTCACTCACTAGATGGCGTTGCCTCTTGTATCAGCACTAGTTATGCCACTTGTACAGTGCAGAACTCTTTACAGATCAGATGACAAAACATGAATCAACCAAAAAAAAAATATATATATATTTACACGATCCTATTTTTTTTTGTAGCTATGTAGCATACGTTTATGATTTTTATTTTCTGCAGAGCACAAAATCCACCCAGCCAAGCAGATAAGCACTTCAAAATACCAAAATACACGTGGCATATTGCACGTGGCATATGCGACGACGTGACGAATACAGAAAAAATGAAATTTAGTGATTAACGTCATTCTGTTGATCATACAACGTGATTGATTATTAAACACTGACACATGTATGAAGAATATAAAATATGCATAATCCATATGTGAAGCGCCAGATTTCAGTCGCCTAAAGCCCACCCGCATGTAATGTACGATATATTTTTGCTTAAGGCATGTACTTATTTTCGTGCACGTTTGGAAACGTGACATTCATCGCCAGCGGTATTGATCGCGTAATTAACGTTCTTGAGTTTACTGGGAGTTAATGCAATTGCTGCCCCCGTGATGTTGCAATCACACACAGCTCGCGTGCACTGCAGGATAAACCTTGCACGGGGGGACGGTGCATTCATGCGTATAGTTACCCTATCAAACCAAGTCACCCGTGCTGTACATGTTCATGTTTCTGCAAAACCCTAAAATAATACAATCATACTCTAAAATAAAATACTGAAAGTAAAGAAATATTTATACGAGTTTTATAAATTTCGAAAGTATATCTAATATAAATAGTAATTTCAATCTTTCTTATAATTATTTTTGTAAACGCAATCCATTAAACCACGAAATGCACGTACCGATGGCTCAGTGGGTATGGCGACATCCTTCGGAGCGGACGGTCCCGTGTTCGATTCCCGGCGCAGCCTCTCGTTTATTCAACGATCCTGGGTACTGGCGTCACCCCTGAGCTTCCGTTAGGGAGTCCAGAGTTTAGGGGTGGATCCTGCAGCCTGACTATACCAGCTGCCATTCCCTTTCCCTTCCCTGCCCCTCACATATCGCCATAGCGACACGAGGGGTAGTAATCCTGTAGTGATTAGCACTACAGTGTTAAAAAATTAAAACGCATGCCTTTGTATAATATCATAAAACTTGCTTATTCCTATATATCTCTCGCTTGCCCTACGGCATCAAAATATGTTACACTTATTTGTTTTATTTTAAATGACCTTTCAGGGACACACATTTGAAGATATCGAGCTCTGTAACTGGGGCAACAGATGGTTTTATAATAATCAACTAAAGAAATATAGTCTATAGCGTCAGTCGAGCATGCGATCTCAACAATTTTCTTGGTGGGTGTGGGCATGGACGCGGGCGTATATATACATAAGGCGGTATTTCACTAGGCGAATAATCGCGGCGAATGCAGCTGAAGCGCGCAAATTGCAGCAAGAGTACAGCA
>JAUJYS010004579.1:0-11815 GCA_033995665.1 Melogona broelemanni | reverse complement strand
TTGATGATGCACAAACATGTGCTTGAGCGGCCATATTGGCCTCAGTTTGAATACTGGAAAACTGAAGATACGCGTAATGATCGACGCATTTGATACGGAACAAGTTATCCACTGTGTCAAACAACGCATGTGATGGGTACGAATTGACACAGATGGAGGTGACGCTGCGTTAGAGCAACTGGCGCGCAATGCATTAAAAGCGTGCATTGATGTGTCCAGTGCGGAAATGACGATTCCCAACTTCGCGCGGGTGATGCTGCTGCGGGTGGACATTTTAAAGAAAACTGAAATAGCTCATAGGTTCCTAATGATTTACTCCATATCTGTGCCAAACTTCATTACAATGTGATCATTTTTTTAGCTGAGTCATGAGATATGGCAAAATGTATCCCATAATTATGACTCACGGTGTAGATAACTTGCATGCATAAAAAAAATCTGTTACCATTTAAAATCATGTACGCAGCGATGGCTGTTGGGTACCCGACGGTCTTGGCCATGGCACTGTATCCTCCAGGATCACCGTAGCACACCAAGCTTATACTACGGCATTCCTATTTACAATTATAAAATGTATCGACGATCAAATTAGACATACAACACCAGGGTTTGGTTTTTTAAATTGCGATTAGGATAAGAGCTGGTAAAATATTTACACAGAATTAAAAAATAAAATTAGATTTACCTTTCTTAGGTCGGGCCACTGGATTTCCACTTCGTGGCGCATGATCACCAGATCCCTTTCACCGCTCTCTGAAAATCGCAAAAAGCATTCATCGAAGACGGTATGGAAAGAAAAGAATCCACAATTGCACTCACGAACGCAATTGATTTCTTACCGTAGGCCAGACGTTTATGCAAATAGTGTGTGAGAGTGTCGATCGGAGTGTTATATTTTGTAATTGGATCGTCGGAGAGCAATCCCAATCTGCAGCAAGAAAAACAAAATATATCATTTATTATTGTAGCATTTTGTTTGGTTCGATTCATTTTTTTTTTTAACTGAACAATCAAATTAGTTTAAAAAACTTTTACACATGACAACATAAAAAAAAACTTACGCTTCCAATGCATCTAGCCGCGACTGAATGCGATCAACCTTGTCATACACCAGGCCTTTCAAATTGTCCACAAATATATTATGATCGGCTTGCCCCAAATTGTTGCACAGCACTTGTCTCTGTAAGAGAATACCACGTGACATTTGTATTAATAAAGTAAAAATATTTTTTGAACACGAATGATTGACGAAAAACAAAACTGTTCCTGTATCTGATGAATAAAAAGTATCGTGTCATCAGATTTATTAATTAGTTAAATATTAGTTACAAAAATAAAAGCTTCAAAAGGCCACAAATAGAGTGGACATTAGACACAATACGCAAAGTCGGTACACCTATTCACGATAAACGTTTAAGCTATAACATTTAGGTCAATTATTTCCCGATTTTTTAATCCGAATCAGGTATCGAAAGGAGGAAAAATAAATGAACTTAAATCTCATGTTGTGAAATTCACCTTTGTAATGGCACATGCCAAAAAATAATTTGATTGTCAAAAAAAAAAATACTAATAATTGTAGTACTTACCCAGGATATCTCCGGGCCCTGAGGATGCAGACAAGGATGAGGACTCTGATCCAGCAGACCGAGCCGCAATAGACCGGTCATAGCGCTGCAGTAGCCTTTGTAGCGAAGCGTGCCCCTGAACACGGTGCGCGCCTCGTTAATGGCGTAGAGGTTAGCGTAGTGAATGGAATCCCGGTTCGGAACGCCTTCCAAGTTGAACCCCGGGAAATAGTCGATGGGGGTCACGTTTTCCAGCAAGGCGCCGCCCGATGGAACTTCGACGATCTGAAACGAAACAATGACAATTCCGTTCGACTTGACCGGTTAACAGAAGTACTGATACAGATGTGATAAATTAAGGCAAAGCATGGATTGTTTTTTTTTTAAAAGAAGAACGTTTACTGCCTAAATTAATTCACATTCAGTAAACAAATCGTGTGTCGAAACAGGTGTCGGGGTCCTGAGACGACGCGAAGGACTGAACAACAACAACAAACAAATCGTGATATTTAAAAAAAAATCATTGTAAGATAGAATCTGACTGAGCGCCTCCATTTAACCAACATATCGATACATAGAAAGAACACGATAAAAATAGACACACACCTTTCCATCCTTTCTGTATCGCGCCGAATTGAGCGCCGCCATGAACACGCCCTTCGGGCTCCAACTGAATTTGTACCGTAACGGATTTTCGGAGTGCTCTGGTGCAGGAAGACCACCGCAATAGGAAGTATACTTCAAAATCTATGTTAAAAAATAAGTTGATAAATAAATGGACAGAATTGTAAAGCTATCAAACATATTATATTATCTCAGGTGACGTAACGTAGATCACGTATATTCTCACCTTTCCTCCATTTCGTCTAACTTCGTCGAAGCACTCCATGGCCAACAGGTGATCTATTCCCGGATCCAAACCCATTTCGTTCAGAATGGTGATCTGATTTTCCTTGGCCCTGAGCACGATATAAAGGAAGAAAATGTTGGCGAATTTTGATATTGAATCGTTGAATTTTAAACTGATCAATAATTTTAACGTACAGTTTGTCGAGCTCTTTCATTGGTGGGGACAGGTAGCTGGCGGTGACCATGTTCACCTTGTGTCGAACGCACAGATTGGCAACGGTTGGATGTAGCTCGTAAGGGAGCAAACTGGAATAAAATTGCGCCAGGTTATAAATTAACATACATTATAAATTGAATAATTACAAATTTCCAGTCTAATTACTTTAACAAAAATATATTCAATAAAAATGAACTGAATTGGGAACAAATTGAAAAGGTTACCTGATGACAACATCGGAAGATTTCACCAAGTCTTCCAAGATATCTGGTCGATCAATGACGTTCAGCAACACTGCTTCAGCAGAACTGTATTTCTGAGCCAGTCGGTCTGCCTCTTCCTTCAGAGCTGCCGCTATTTTTTCAAGCGCAATAAACAAGTATTAGTTATGTTAATTTAAAAATGGTTCAACGATTCATGAAATTTTTCATTTCCAGTCAAAACATTTCCAGTCAAAATTTTAATAAATACACGCTGCTTAAGTTGTAGAAGACGAGTCACTTTGTCCCGTTTCTCGAACATAGAAAAATAACAGCTCATAACAAATTAATTTAATAACGATAATAAAAATAACGTACAGAAATTAAAAAAATAATTGTGGCGCCATCAACTCGAAATTAATTTAAATATTTTCACTAGGTATCAAACAGCCTACATAAGTTAAAAAAAAAATTCAAGCGCTTTAAAAGCTCGGGTTAAAACGCTAAAATACCAATCAATCTCAACCACTCGAGTAAACACATACCTACACAAACCGAAACTGATTTATCCCTCGTCAGGTATTCCACAGTCGGCTCTGCCACGTAGCCCGCTCCCAGAATCAAGGCCCGCTTGCCGCTAGCCGAGGTCACATTCACGGTGGTGTTCCGAATTCGGTTGGCCACCTTCAGCTCTTCGATATACTCAAAATTGGGCGTCAGCTTTCCGTTACTGGTGATGAGAGCGTCGTGGACTATCGGCGAAAAGTGCTGCTCATCCAACGTTTTGTTGGCATCCGATTGCAGAATATCGAAGATGTGTGGCAGCAGGAGATCGCCGAAAAAGTCCGTGGCCTCCAGCGGTAGCTGGGTGGGCATGTTGTCGATCGAGCAGACCAGGACCCCGGGGCCGGCGAAACTCTCAGTGTTCTTGTGCTGGTCGGCGTCGTACAGGCAGAAAGGGTTATCGATGGTGGTGCAGTCTGTCATGAACTCGATGGAGCCGCCCGGGTCGGCTGAGATATCGCAGATGGCCAACAGGCGGTGGGGAAGGGAGGGGGAGCCGTGGCTGCTGGCGATCCACGGGGTGGAGGCTGGACGTAGTAGATATTTGGCGTCGGGAATGGTGATCAGTTTGGGCGAGTTGACGGCCCAGTAGATGCCGTTTACTATCACAGAAGCATAGGGCGCGATCTGCGTACAATAAATAATTATAAACCTTATTAGAAAAAAAATAAAGCTTGAAAGAAGCACTGAATGTCATCTTTGCAACACCTCTTCCGAAATGAGCATGAATATAGTACTCAAGCGTTCGAGGCGCGTTTTGATTAACTTGCTAGTTAAATAATATTTTAGGATAGTTGGAAATACCTTTTTACTGAAATTGGAATAATATCTGTTGGGATGTTCGTCGTACTCTTCCGGATCGAAAGGTCCGCCGTCCTTGCGAACGAAATGATCGGCCCTGCTCACGGCGCATGCGTACAACTTGTTAGTGGCTGTCGAAAAATAAAATAGTGATCTCGGAATTTGTTGTCATCTGGCGTCATTAGTAATGAGGGATTGTCAACTGGATATGTATTCAATTGAGCACCTACCACCATGTTCAGCTACTTTTCGCAGCATCTCAGGTGGCACATACTCGTGCGGGAGCTCCGAAAACATCTCCTGAGCACCCTGATCACACAAGAGAAAACATAACTTATAAATATCGATAATACATGTTCAACTAGTTTTACAAGTTTAAATTGGACAGCAATTTCACTAGTTTAAATGTGACAAAAAATTGACTACTTTATATTGGACAATTAATTAAATAACAACAATTTTACTACTTTAAATTGAATAACAACAATTTTACTACTTTCAATTGAACAACAATTGTATTAGTTTAAATAGTAATAGTATTGCAAACATATTTTTATTTATTTATCTTAATATATTATATTTTGAGTTTAATGTAATCTGCGCATGTGAAACTATATTAAAAAAAAAATTAGAAGCAAGTCTCATTGGATGCCCTCGGTTCGGAAGCGTACGAAACGATGGCATCCTACGAAGCCTACGGTACCGGGTTCGATTCCCGGCGCAGGCTTTCGTTTATTCGTTAGCCTGGGGTACTGGCGTCACCCCTGAGGGAGTCCAGAGCCTAGGGGTGGATCCTGCAGTCTGGCTATTCCAGCTGCCATCCATCTTCCCTTCCCTGCCCCTCACATATCTCCACAGAGATACGATGGTGCAGTAATCCTGTAGTGCACTAGGCGCTACGGTGAATTAAAAAAAAATATATTTAGGTCCGAAATTAAGCCTAACTTGTGAGCAATCTCGTGATACTTGGATGCCTTTGCCAAGACATTTTTATCTTAAGAACCTGCCGCGCTTTTGAAGGGCGCGTACTTTCTTTTGCTACAATGTGTAAACAGATTCATGATTTATTGAATCTTGAATTTTACTACAGCTAATGCAGTTTTTTCTGCCTATTTCGCGCTACCTACAACCATAATGTCAGTGGGGCGTACATGTATGTTCCTAGGGATTTTTTTTTTTTTTGCACCTTCATCGTGATGGAGTGAAAAATGTTTTTCAAATGCCTACGCTGGAAATTTTTTTTTTGATCTATCGATAGAAAAACCTAGAAGTTTCGGCACATTTCAAAATGTTGTCAAAAGCACGAATTCATTGAAAAAATGATTGGCGATAAAATGTAAACTCAAAATGATAAATGTAGTCAGTATACCGCCTGTAAATGCGGGTACATTTCTTGGGGAGGGGTGGGGAGAATGCGAAAGTCACTTATTTTTTATTGTAGGAGGTTCGTATGGCCGCATCTATTTTATTTTCTTTCTGAGACTCAAAACGCGGAAACTTATCATTGTAATTTTTTTTAATGCGCAATGCCGCGAGAATAGAAATATTGATGCTGCACTTGACTCGAGTTGCACTTGGGCGCTATCAATCATTGGCGAGGTAGGGCTTATTGAATGGAATTGTATTGGAGGTTGTACGATCAGGCCGGTTCACATAAATTCACAGTCAACAGAAAACTGAAAACCAAATACTAAAATCGAAATTAAAAAAAAATATATATCTTTTAGATTGAAGAACAATAATGAGCGAGCTACAAATTTAATTCTTGGATATATCGGGTGCTTACGTCGCTGGGCCGGCCTCTGGGTTGTAGCAGACCCACATTGCAGTTTGGGCGAGCATTGAGATCCGTCCGGGTCACGGGGCATTGTCTGGTCAAATCGAGACGACCCACTTTTGGAATCGTCGAGAACGAACTATTCACTTTCATTTTTTTTTTCTCCATTTCACTGTGCACGACTGAACAATGTCAAAGTTGGTAGGAAAGCTGGTGAGACGATTACATAGCCCTGGCCTGGAAGGCATATTTCTGTGTAGTAAAGAAAAAGTAATGTTGAATTTTGAATATTTGTTTTATAGCTCAACTAATTATATTGTTGTAGTAGCCATGCCTACAGTAGGTTGACGGATCTGAAACCGAGTAAAACTTGTTTATCGCAGATAAACTAATTAGCAATTACTATGGTGAATAGCGCTGAAAAATGTAACCTAATTTAAATTAACGGTTAAAAAAAATGAAGTCATGCCAAGAGTTTTTTTCCCCCGAAACGCAATTAAAATAGTTTCGAGTTTCGACACTTAATTAGTTGGATATATCTTTCGGTTGTTTTTTGTCTCTAAAATAAATGAACGAGCCATTATGAAAGATCTCGTGGGAAACTACCTCGGATGAAATTTTTTTTTTTTTTTAATTTTTAAACGCACTTCAACCGCCACCTTAGCAACACAGTTGGACATAAATTGTCGTGATGCTTTATTATTTTTATTTTATTTATAAGAAGTGTTCTTTTTTTAAAATGTACGCACTTCAAGCCTCCCCTGATGCGAATCTCACGCATTAAAAAAAAATGGCTGAATACCTGCGGTTGCAGTACAGCCATATACAACTAGAGGGTAACTAATGTTTCGAAAGTCACGTGGATAGTAGTAAGGGCGTCTGGCCTGGGACAAAAAAACATAATTGTCGGATCAATTTTCGTGTGTTTCTAATTCGAATTGTTTTTGCCAAATATACGGCGGCATAAAACGAGCCCACCCAGTGCGAGACATGTATGGGAAAATTGCGGAATCTTCTCACAGACAAGTCTGGTAAGACATTAGCTGGTTTTTATTATTTTGCCTCTCTATCTAACTTTCTCTCGCCGTAAGTAAGTTAAAAGGAATTTACTTTCGGGTGACTTTTCTCTAGCACATGTAAACAACAGCACATACACCGACTGTGCTGGGAACTGCGGCCCTCTTTCATTTTAAATACTGCTATTTTTATTTCAGTACATATTTTTTAACAATTTTTTATGCAGTTATGCAAATAAGCATTATATTAAATACATTAAATAACTGAATGTTTATAAGCACTAAAAACACAAAATGACGACATTAAGATAAGCTAAATCAAACTTTAAAAACACTTACATTTTAAAATTATTTATCAGAGTATTAACTATTAATAAATTTTTCAAAATTCTTAAACATTGTAGATCGATGATGATAACAATTATTTTAATTTAATGTTCAAATTGTTATTTTCGTTATTGAAAATAACTTACTGTATAGTGTACGATAAAGGATTGTATTATTTTTTTTTTTAAATTCCAAGCACGATCCGTGGTCAGATTTTCAGACGAAACCACAGAAAAAATCGTTTTGTTAACGATTGGCTAACAGTTGTCTTAACAGCGCGTGTTACTGTTTATGGTACACATTGTCCGGACGTTCAGTTTTTTGCTAACATATTTTTTTTTCTGGTTTTGTGCTTAGTAAATGGATATTGTTTGTTGTTTTCGTTTGCTGGAAGGAAAACCATTTGTGGTATTTGTTTCCCCGGGGCGTTCTGCAGCGAACAAGCAATATTGCTGTCATATATTGAATTTATACCGGTAGCCGCCTATTGAAAAACAAACGAAAATAATTTTCTGGTATTTCGTTGTTTTTTTTTTGTCACACAATATTTTTTGACGTATTAGCCATTCGGTCCTAGCAACAGGATACCAGCTACATTGGAATTAATTACTGCTGCTAGTGATAATCTTACGTCCCATATCGTCGTGAGAACCCCGTCTATGTACGGTACATAACACTGCACATTTATTCATGATGCTTCATGAAATTAAATTGATATTGGATGGTGGGATTTTTTTAAACACCATGTATACAGAGTATCACTTTCGCGATCCGGATGTGACGAAAGCAAAAAGATGGCCACGTCTTTATAAGGGCAATGAGACTTCCATGCCTGGTCATCTTTTCTTGGGCATTTCTATTTCGTTCGTCACTGTCCGAACCCAGCGCGGGAACCTTCATGCAAAACGGTTTTGCATAAAAACAATTGTTTACATACAATTATGTTTTCGCCGCTGGAACTCTATTCCTGAGACGGACAGCGAACGCAAGAAAGAAAAAATTAGAATCTTGCGCAAGGCGGATCTTTTGAAATTTGTTTCGGAGAGAGAGACGTGAGGAATTCGTGAATCTTATCTCTGAGTCTTAGCTGCAAAGTGGGTTGTGTCCGCTCTTGCGTGTCAAGATTGCGTGCTCCGCGGGAGGGCAGCACCAGTAAGTCTGTACGTAGCATCCGGTCACTATGCCAATGTCGTCGTGGCATTGCCAGGGTCGGATTTTGATGAAAGGGAGGGGGGGGGCGTGCTTGAAATTAAAATTGAAGGTCCGTATGTAATCTTCCAGAATTTGACATATTTTCAAGAAACAGATTTTTCATAACCAACTTCTATTTTCGATTTCGTAAGTCCCAAATCAACACGTCCTTCTCACCACATGACAAAGAGTTAAACATTGTGTCCAGAAACTCTGTCTGATTTGTGGACCGAATGTTAATGTTAATTAACATATTTATATTTTTGGCCATTTAAAAATAACCTTCAAAATGTTTTTGTTAATACATGTATTGAGGATTACGGTTTTGACTAATGGTTTTTTTCTCAATGCCCCCCAGGGTACCTACCTGCTAATTTTTAACCTACTCTAGGCTTCATACCTAAGCAGAAATCTTGAATCAGCTAGGCAGTCATATTAACGTAACTACACTAGACTTCACAAGACGTATCGTGACGACTCGACAACCGATTCGTCATTGACGGTGTACCACCTCGTTTAAATACAAAAGCGAATCAATGCAGATTTATTCGTTTTCCCAAAACCGAACCCTAATCCAGTGGCAATTGACTGCAGCGCGGCGACGAAATTTATTTCCGGCGCTATGTGGCGCTATGGCATTTCGCTGGAGGGAGTGTATGTACGTGTGTGACCATCTGGGGCGGTTTTGTCGAGATTCGAAAACGGTGACGATCACTTCAACTAACTCGATCGGAATGCCAAAGATTCTGTTGGCCGGCTACGGACATTGAGTAGAACGTGGACCACAGCCCTTCCGCACTTAAATCACACTGGGGAGTCGAGTTTGCGTTACATGATTCGCCAGAAAGGTTTGCTATCGCCCCATTTCCCCATTTTCAATGCGAAAGTTTATAAAATTGGCTGGTAGAGGCGCTGTTCTCCTGATGTGATGAGTGTCATTTGGCACGATTGCGACTTCTATCAGTCCATATCGTTGTATCATTTCACTAAGTTCTCAACTGTTTCACTGTGACGTGTAATCGTATTGTAAACGGTCACGAAAAGTACGGCTTTTTACTTCTAACCAATCCTATTTCGTTTCTGTGAGCCATGTAGCCTCATCGCCTATAGGACAACATGCGTAAGTTTGGAGACCAACCGAGGTCAATCAAAACTTAATGCCTTGTGTTTCGATCTGAAATTATCGACAATCGACAGTGTAAATTTATACCTGCAATTGAAGCTATATGCGCGCCACCTCGTGTCAAGATGGTGTTAACTAAAACTGCATTAATGTCGACATTTCCGCAAAGGTTGTTGCATGATCTGTGTGTCATCCATATCGCTTGTGTCATCAATCTCGCAAACCGGCTACATTGCTTTTTTTTTTCCTCATTCATTTTGGTCTTCCGTATTATTGCGGGCGGTTATAGGTTGCGGGCGGGCGTTATAGGTTGGAGTTTGGCGGGAATCGATCGATATGGGAGAAAAAGGTGGCAAAAGCGTCGGCGTCATTAATTTGTGATCGTTTTTATTTTCATCTCTTCATTCACGCTTTGTGTTCGAAGTTGGATGGAGTGGTTTTCTTCTTCTGCGTTTTGATTGTGCATCTTCTGATCGTCCCAATATTGGTATGCACCAGTAGTGAATAATGGCAAGCAACATGTGATTTTCATTCACGTGGGTTCTTTTTAGCATTTCATGGTACCATGTGACTTCTAGTGCTGAAACAAATTGATTGAAAACAAACTGAAAAACTAATGCTATCTCTGCTAGGAACCTAAACCAATTTGTGTGACCAGATAGTCAGAAAAACTATTCGCTATTTTTTTTTTTTTTTTTGAAAAAATGTATTGTAATATAGAGTACTCATTTTGACACTTTTTTTTAATATTTGCCCAACAATGACATTACATTTTAATTCCCATAATAGAAATATCTCACTGAATGTTGTGAAATTCGGAGGTGTGTCTACAATTGCCATGTTCAATTGACCGAGTAATTCTTGCTAATTGCAGCATATTTTTTTTTTCGAAACATAACAACTACTAATATAATTGCTTTACTTTTCCTTTTTTTTTTATAGATTGTCACGTGACTACCAGATCAACATGGACGAGAAAATAGACACTGAGACCCGGCTAAGAAACCCTCCCGTCACCTTTTTGCACGTGCGGAATATTTTTGAAAAACGGTAGCCAGACAAGAATCGGCAGTAAGAAATTATAAAATTTACCTTTTTTAATTTATGTGTGTAATTTTTGTTGGTCGTTGGTTGGTGGAACCAAATTTTTTTCATCGTGTCATGGCAACGGAACGCTACAGGAAGAAACACATGATTAGTGACTGATGTTTATTACAGAAAGAAGCAGATATTACATAATTTAATCCGACGCTTTTTTCCGGCACCCTGTAGTTACAAGTACCTCGTTTTATCTGCTAAATGGAAGCTTATAACTTCTAAATGACATACCAGAATGGAGCCTGCTAAATGACCTATAGAGACTGCTAAATGACATATACAGACTGATTTGGGACAGATGTTTATTAGTAAACAGCGAACGAATAAAAGTGTTGGAACATCTTTATGCTTACGAAATTGCTCAAACTATAAAATCGCTTAAATTAAATTGGCAAAATGCTTACGAAATCGCATTGACGTCCTGTTACGGGACTGTCATCTCTTCCCAATCCGGAACAACCTCATCTTTATACAATCCTATACAATAAAACAGAGTTTTGCCATTTTGTGTGCACAAATTCTTGTGCGCACAAAATCCTAAATGCGCAGCTACAACGCACGTGCACATGACATGCACATAATTTTAATATTATTTTAGGTAAGGGTTGTACTAGCATGTTTAGAGAATGCTGTATCCGTCGTCTGAAATCATGATACCTAACACCCCTAGCGACAACACTTGATGGGAAAAATGTGGGGACATGAGTCTTGGCTAAAAGCTGGAAGTCGAGCCATCTATAAATAGAAGAAAAAAAAACAAGCATTTATCCTATACAATATAACAGAGTTTTAGCCATTTTGTGTGCACAAATTATTGTGCGCACAAAATCATGAATGCGCAGCTACAACGCCTCTGACACAAGAGGCCACACTGTGACGTTATGATAGTAGCAACAATCGAATGAATTTGATATGAGATTAATAATTGATGTGTGCGCCGTTCTCGTGAGTTGCTTTCCTGCATTTTGATGCTTTGCATATTGTCGATGCTTTTCATATATTTTTTTTTTTTTGCCTACTGGAATCTCACCTTACAATATCATTTTGGAATAATTTGTATGTAATTATCTTTGCTCTGTATTTT